>JAPYZK010003525.1:0-15928 GCA_030522785.1 Platygaster equestris | reverse complement strand
AATTAGCGTGATTTTTGCAAAATATGAAATTGGTTGATTACAATTTTCCCATAATTTCAAACTGAATTCGAAAGATTCACACCATTGCAAAAACTCTACAGAATTATTGCAAAATTCAAAAATAAAATATGCCTGGATTCTTGCTATCCCGAGGATTGTACGAAACGATAAAAAATCCAGAGAATTTTTGTAATATGTAATCATTCTGACGATGTTATGAAAGTGTGCAAATTTCGGAATACTTCGAAAAAATTTCCCCTTTTCAAAATCTTACCCAAGTTTTTCTACAATCTCCAAAACGTTATGAAACTGTCGGAAATTCTTCAAAATCTACCCAAAATTCAAGAAGTTCACGCAGTTTGTTCAATTTAAGCAAAAATAAGATAAAAAATACTTGAACGCGTCCTATTCACCTGATTTCATATTTTTCCCTGCTTTCATTATTCGGGAATGGGTTCATCTTGAATAAGATTCTGCGAGGGCTTAACCTCAGCGACGGAGCCGAGCATCCCTCGCGGGGTGCTGCGCTCCTGATTGATTAAATTCGTGCAATTACATCCCGCCGTACATCACCGGCCGACCTCCCAGGGAGACTCGTGCGGTTTCGAGAAACGCGCCAAAGTCCCTTGCGAGTCGGGAAAACAATGCTGTTTTAGATAAACCTTTGTGTTTGCAACAGAAACGGTGATAGTCCTACAAAGGTGAAAATAAATTTGACCCACGAAAGTAAAATAAACTCCATTCCAACGCACGCCGAAATTTCGAAATCATAAAGCATGTGTCTACATATTTTGAAAAGAAAATCCAAAAATTTTGCAAGTTCCTAAAATTCAAAAAAATTATGGTCTTTGTCTCTTTATTTATTTTTGTATGGATTTTTCAGGCTTACGTAAAATACATTATCGATTAATTTTCAAATCCGAATTCGAACACTAAATTCATATTCCTGGGTTTTCAAAAAGCCAAATCGAAATTTTCAACTTTTGCAATGTTCGAATTTTTGCTCTATTCTCTATTTTCCTTTTCTGTTTCAAATTCTCCCTCTCCAATTAATTGAATTCAGACCAACCATCTTCGACTTCTACTTTCTCGTTCATCTAGACGCGTTGGAATCATTCCAGCGTTAAAAGTAAAACGTTGTGGGGAACGCGCCTTTTCCGGTTTCACTCTTCTTTTTGACTCCAGCATTGTTTTCCTTTCGGCTCTGCCCCTTTTACTCGCTCCACTTTGGCTTTGTGTGTTAGCGAAAGTCGTGTGCACACACGTTCATTCTCGCTTCCACCCCCAAAGCTTGCAGCCCTGTGATGTATGGTGCCTTAGAGGTCAATGACTTCCGCTATTTTTCTTCGGCTGTCTCCAGCAAGCAACTTCCTTTCTAGCCTCCACTGCCCGATTTCGGGTTTCAGTCACCCGTTCGCCAATGACGTGTAACGTGAGTTTGCGAATTTCAGGAAGTTGCCCTATCTGGAAATCCTTGAAAGACATTTACTGGATTCTTAACAAGGAGAATTTTTCTATTTTTATCCGTCGAGGACGAGTTTTACGAAATTCTCAACAAATTTTGAATGATTCATACAATTTTCCAAAATATCAAAAGACCTCAAAATTCTGCAAAACTTCGTCAAATTTATGAAATCATCAAAGACTTCGATATTTACTTAAAATAATGTAGGGTCTCCCCCGAGTACCGAAAATTATCAAAAATAAGTAACCACTATTAATTTGGAAAATAATTCTGGAGAGTTGACAAATTTTGTTTTTGATAAGAGCCATATGAGCGAACGAATCCACTGGGCGGCATACGTAGCACGCGATATCGGGGTGGACAATTTGCGAGTAAGTGGCACCGGAGGGTTCGACGAGAGTCGCCGGCTCGATCGAGCTTTTCCACGCGAAAGGTGGGATTTTCGCTCGCTCATTTTTTTCCGGCGAGAAAACGGCGATGGGTTCGCGTCACGTAGACGTGATATAGAGTTACTTAGTGTACCAATCCCCCGCGCATTATGGCCCCTGACGTTTGAAAGGTGGTACGAGGACCAAAGACCTTATACGACGTAGATCATACGTTAATTGAAATGGGGTGCTTGCGAGCCAGTCGTCGAATACAAACGACCGACTTATAGAAAGGTTATTATTTGCTTCCGAGCTTGGAATAAAAGGGCGTCGAATAAAGAAAGCTCCCGGAAAAAAGTGCCGAGCCGGGAAAATTGCCCCGTTGTCCCCATAAATCAGGGTCCACTTATACACTGGGAAGAGGAACGTGCTTTTCGAGCATGGGAACGCGAGCTTTTAGAGTGTGGGCTGAAATGGCGAGAATTTCGATCCACATATCGGGATCGAGATTTGACCTAATACCACCTTAATGTTTGTTTCTAGACATGAATTCTGAAATTGTGAGATTTTTCTAAATTTTACTCTTTTAAAGTATTTGACTTTGTCAAATTTCGCGTCTTCGATCTCGAACTTGCATTTAAATTTTTTCATTTTGATACAAATTTCCGAAAAATATTCAATCCATCACAAATGACGACCAAACATTGGTCAACTCGAGAAACCACGAAAAACACCCTCTTAAAAGAACTAACCTAACTTGAATTCAATTTTTTAGTTTCTTCATATAAATTCTGAAATTGTTAGATTTCTCTCAACTTGACCCTTCCAAAGTATCTGACCTTGTCAAATTTCACGTCTTCGATCTCGTATTTGCATTCGAATTTTGGTTTCAATACAAAATTTCCGAAAACAATTTGATCCATCTAAATGAACCCCCCAAAAACTGATCAACTCCAGAAATGACGAAAAAGACTCTGTTAAGAGACTTAACCTGACCAACCTCAATTTCTTTGGTTACTAGATATAAATTTCGAAATTTTCAAAATTTTCTAAATTTGACCCTTCCAAAGTATTCGACCTTGTCAAATTCAATCCATCTAAATAAACCCCCCAAAAATTGGTCATTTCCAGAAATGACGAAAAACACTCTCTTAAAAGACTTAGCCTGACTAACCTCAATTTCTTTAATTGCTAGATATAAATTTCGGAATTTACAAATTTTTCTAAATTTGAAGTAAAAGTATTTGACCTTGTCAAATTTCATGTCTTTGATCTTGAAGTCACGTTCAAATTCTGATTTAAACACAAAACTTCCGAGAAACATTAAATCCATTAGCCCCCCCCCCCATCCCCCCCTTCCCCAAAAATTAATCTATTCAAGAAACCACGAAAAACACCCTCTCAAATACCTAACCTGACCTAACCTCAATTTTTTAGTTTCTAAATACAAATTCCAAAATTGTCGGATTTTTCTAAATTTAACCCTTCCAAGTAAATTTCGATTTCAACACGAAGTTTTCGAAAAACATTCAATCCATCACAAAAAACCCTCAAAAATTGATCGACTCGAGAAACCACGAAAAACACCCTCGTAAAAAAAACGTCAACCACCCAACTTTCCCTCCTCGTCAATTCCGCAGTGGCCGGTATCGATTCCGGGCTCTGGCCCGTCCACCCCCCATTGAAAGCCGCGGCTCTTCGATCTCCGCCATGTAAACGAGCGGGAGAACCATCTCGTTAGGAGTATATAAATTGGTGGGCAGGCTATCCTCGGACACGGAAATGAAGTCTCGGACGGTTACGATCGTTTCGCGAAGATAAGGGCGGGTTCTCGAGGGCTGGCCCGTCTCCCTTTTTCATCCAGCTTTCGCAACTGCGCCTTTACCGCTATTTTTCCTACATCTCTTATCGCCCTCCTCCCTTCTTATCATTCGGCGAGAGTCAAATGAAATCGCCGTCCAAGTCTTCATTTCGATCGGCATTTTTTTCCCGTACCCCGCGACTTTTATCTCGGGCTCCTCGTAGTCGCTGGCAAGATTTTTCACGTTCCGGAGTACGATACCCTCGACTCGGTGGTTTCGAGGGTGGACCTATCTTATCGCTCGGGCATAATGGCCTGTTCTATCTCATCTGGGCGACTCGTTGACCATTGCCCTCTCGAGAACTTTCGGGGGATGGGGAGGGGGAGGGAAATCTCCCCTAGAGTAGTGTAATATCGGACTAAGTGTGAGATTTGAATACTGAAGAACTTTAAGCCTGTAGTATTCTAAGACAGAAAGTTATTTGGAATCTAAAAAAAGGTTAATTACGATGAATATAAATATATAACAATTGATGAAGTGGGAGGCGAGGTATTTAGAGAGGATAACGACTCAAAAATACCCTCTTTAGACCCCAGGGGGGGGGGGGGGGGGTGATCCATAAAACCCCTAAGATTTATAACCCAAGATCATGCGCCTTTAAGATGTTTAATTGACCAATGTTTCTCGAGTGAAGTCTCGCGTGTATTGGAACATAGCTTTTTATTGTTGTCTTTCCGGCGCCACGGAATAAATCATCAGCTGACGCGAATCGCGCGCAAAACACGGGTTCCTTCGTACGACGTTTTCCAATCAGCAGCCCTTAATTATCATAATTTATAGACGATCGGTTAATTAAAATATAATAAGGTGGTACGCGAGCGTACCTACGTCTGCCACTCTCGCCGCGTCTTATAAATATTGAATGGTTCATGTACCGGCCTCCTCGATCATTAATTATTTATCGCGTGGAGGTGAAAGGGGGGAGGGGGACTAGAGAGACGGCTTTTATCGGTACCGGCCAATATTTCGCGTACGGCAGGAATGAAATTTATGTGCTACTCGGGTGAAAAAAAGTGCTGTGAAAAAACTAGGTTGAAATACGCTGGGGTGGGAGGTTAGGGTGAATTGATATTTGGAATATTTGATATCATTTCAAGTCTGTGCAGTTTTCCAATCAAATGGAAAATTCAATTGAAATTTTGGAAAATTGTGTTTCTGTAGGAAGGAAAATATTTGGGAGGGTGGGGGGGGGGATGGGGGGGTTGAAGGAGGAAGGTAAAAGTTTCTAGTTCTTGGGCTATTTCCAATTTACTCGAACGAATACAGAATCGATCAGAGATTTTGTCATGTGAGAAAATGTTTAATATGAATAGTTTTTTTTGCTTTTCCATTTCTGTCATTTTTATTCGTGAGCATATAAAAGTGATCTGCAGTTTTTGAAAATTTGGTTGAATTTTTGTCGTGGGCTTGAATTCAGAAATTGTCTGAATTTTCAAACCCACAATCATGCGTTACAAAGTTTCAAGTTCTGAAAATGCCTGACTGAACCTTAGTTTTTCTACTTGTGACAAAGTCTACACGATTAATCTATAAGAACTCAATTTTGTAAACACGTAATTTTAACACGAGCGTGTTTAATAGGCTAAAATTCAAGAATCCAACAGAATTACGGAAATGCCTGACTGAACGTCTGTTTTTCTACTCGTAACAAACCCTATACGATTCCCACGTGAAAACTCGATTTTTTAAACACATACTTTCTTCATGATTTGAACATCTACCTTTTTTTCCTTTTTATAAGGCCGTGAAATCCTTGAAAATCCGCTACCTAATTCCGAGTTTCTCGGGGAAATGAAAAGCGAGATCGCCCGGAGGTCCGAGATGGACACAGAGAATCGCCATTACAAATTGACAAGCTTGATTGATGGTGCAGGGCGAAGGGAGCCGTGAACGAGCGAGGGATGAAAAAGGGATAAGGGAAGGTCGAAGGGCGAGGGGGGTAAGGGGGTGGCTAGATAGCGCCCCGCAAAACCCGAGTATCTCGGAACACCGGGGGACCTCCGTAGAAGGGAAGGATCGCGTTATCGAAGCTCTCAGCGAGCCCGTGACGAATGGTCCGCGTCTTGATTCGATGGGGTCCAACTCGACCACTTGGAATATTCGACGAAAACGATCCTTTTTTCGGGAAAAAGAGAGACAATTTCTAATTTCCCTCTGATTCACATGAATTTTGGAAAATGGCCCTGAAGGTTTATAGGATTTAATACCATATTTCGCAATTGATCAATAAATTTACAATATATCCTAAAATCTTCAGAAAATGCAGAGAGAATTCTAAAAAACTGAAAAAGTTCTTCAAATCATGTAAAAAAACTTTCCTTTTCACTAATGTTGTTCTGTAGAATAAATTACTGCACGTAAGAAAACACAGTTTTAATCTTCTTCCCGAGAAACAAACAAAACATTCCTGAACATCTTTTTCCCACTACGTGACAAACTGTTTTTTGCCACTGAAAGAGTAAACGGAAAAGGGAAAAAGGGCTTTAATGTCCTCCGCGACGACTTAAATAAAATAGATGTCCGTATAACAAAATTGGGAGAAATTGCAGCGAACGCTTTTCCCCTTGCAGTTCTCCGCGTCGGGTCGTTTTAAGCTGGACGAAGGCGTTGTCCTGCCAGTTTTGTCCTTCTCGAGTCTCTCGAGGATTGATCTCAAACTGCTCTTTCGAGACTGGATCTTTTCCGTCTCCTTTTTTTTCCAAAGCTCATACGGTTCTGCCCGTGGGGACTTCGGTGGCTTTGCCGAACGTGTTTCCTTCGTTATGACCTTTCGTGCTTTTAGGGAAATTGATCGCAATAATAAAGACTTTTCGAAAGAAGAAATAATATAAATATACATTTCACTAATTTTCCAATCAGATCTCGAAAATGTCAACTTAGTTACAGAGATGACTGGTGACTGTGTGAAATGACAGAATTTCAAGTAATTCGACCTGAGATGGTTGCTTTTGCTGGCACGTCCACTTTTGTATCGTAGAGATAAAAAATCGCGGATTAGTGGAGCGAGATAAAAAACGCGTTACGTCGCGTTTCCGAGCAAGTGGACAAAAGAAATGATGAATGAGGATAATAGAGCGAGCGCGGCGGAAGCTGGGATCTCGAGCGCGAATAAGGGAACGGCGGTCGTAAACGACAATCAGCTTTCCTCGAAGAAGACGTCGCGGGAGGTCATCCCGTGATCTATGACTCGAACCCCACATGACATGATCAACCCTCGGCCACCGGAATGCGCGCTCTGCGCAATAAGCGAAACCGAGGATTATGACGTTGTCGGAAAATCAGATTTTATGACCCGATAAGAACGAAAACAAAGCATAGTCCGATTATCTGTTGGAATTTGACGGGGTATCAGTATTTTATTGACCATTTTGTCGATTTTTAAATGCATATTAGGTGTGGCGCAAAAATAGCAAAAATATGCAATAAACTAGTTTTATTGGCCGAATTTCGTCGAGAATATTTTAAAGTTTGATAGAATCGAAATATTCTTTCTGATTTTGTTAGACATTCCGACAGAATATTGAAGAATGTACTTCATACCGATCGATTTTCAAAAATATTTCGAAAAAATTTTGACGAAGTTGACGGAATTCATGACATTTTTGGGAATTTCGAAAAATGATGGAGCAAGTTTGAAATTCCGGCGAAATTTCGAATTTGTGCAGTGTCAAAAATGTGGACTTTCAAGAGTTCTAGAAAAATGTTCTACAATCATGTAAATTTTGCAAAAATAAAATTCATCATTAGTCATTTCTGGAAATTCCGAAACAAATGTAGAATGTCAAAAATGAATGGAATTAGGTTTGGATAATGTCCTCCAATTTTCCAACAATTTTCGAAAATACATCAAGGAACCAAAGAAAAACATGGAGAAACAAATTTTGATCACAAATCCCCCAACTTTAGTAAAACGAAATCACAAGTAGGATACCTACGAGAGTTCTAACACACTTTGAAATTTTTAAATATTCCGGGAATCCTCGTGAAGTTTCAAAAAGATCGAATTTCGAATATTAAAATATGCTATGAATTATCACAATTCTAACAATTCGAAACATCACGAAAATTCTGAGGATTTGAAAAAAAAGTTGCAAGCTTCTAAAAATTCCGAAAAACTTCCGAATTGTGAAATTTCGAAAATATTCAGAGATTAGGATAATTTCAAACTTTTTCCAATCCTCGAAAATTTCGCAATTCCCAAAATGTTCAGAATTTCTAAAAATTCATCTCACGTAAATTTTCGAAATTCAAATTTTCTCAAACTTGAACAGTTCCCCAAATTTTCAAAATTACGAAAATCCCCGTAGTTTTTCAAAATTCCCACAGTCTGTTAGAACTCTCCTAGATATACTACCATCACAAATTGCGCAAAAAACAGATACAACAAACGATCGATCATTCCGCATGCGAAGACTAATTAATAATAAATCGATTGACCTCTACCACCCGAGCTGATTCATCATCATTACGATTCGCGATCGGACAAACTAATTCGAATCGGGTAAATGGAAAATATGATTGTTTTCGCCGGCGCCGGGAACGTAAATTGTTTACATTATCATTGATAAGATTAATGATACCGCGTTGCGATTGGATGTGTGGGTGATGATTTTATTCCGCTGGGGCTCTAATTCATTAGATATACTAACGCATCATTTATTTAGCTCGGAAAACAATTTTGATGAACTCTGATGGAAAGTGGCTACGAGGGAGTGTAACAAACTGGATATAGAGGAAATCACATTTATCATTGATGGTTCTTGAGCGAGCGAAATCGCCCCTCGAGACGACGATTCCAGCAAAGTATCGTGAAATGTTCGGGTTTTATGAAGTACTGCGGAAAAAACGTTTCTTTACTCCCATTTTCGATCACGGGAAATTTTCTTCGATAAAATGGACGGTAGGAGGAACTGGATTGAAAAATATAGAAGACCGACCAAAATCATCGAATTCCTATTCAATAACGACGTGTTTCCATCAAAAATAACAAATATCATTAAAAATCTCAACGAGCTCTTCTCGTCGTGTCCGAAGTAATGATGCTAACTGGTCGCGCCATCAATCATACTTTCATTACGAGGATTGTCCGCTGCAGCATCGACTTCGTGCCCGCGAGACATTGTTATTACGAACAACACTGTGCGCTTTGTATTGCGTCACGGACAATGCAGCACGTCGAACGTTCGATAATGCCCTCCAGTGCTCGATCCGACCGAAGATTTCAGGTGATCGTTATTTTCATCTCTTACGCAGATTTATCGTCCTGCGAGAACGAATCAGCGCCCGCGATTTAAACGGAGACGAAAGTAATATCAGAACCAATTTCTAGTAAGGGCATACAATTTAATTGGGCTTTCTTGCACCAAGACAAACATTGTTCCGCACAGAAAACGTGTTCTGGTAACTTTATCATTCAATTTTGAATGTTTTTGCCATTTCTTGAAAACTGGATTTTATAAAAAAAAAAAATTCATCTATTCTGCCCATAAATCATGAACGTCCAATTTCGATACGGAAACTTCCATTCGGAGGCAAATGAGACCCCTCGACAATTTTACGGCGACAGAAAAATTGCGATCAATTTGTGGGTGTGCACTGGAAAATTATCCAGCCTTATGTCTTTCGCTCGGATCGATATAAAGCGTCCTATATAAACGTAATAGAATTTCCGAAGGGGATCTTGTTGCTCGTAAAATGATGCACTGTGGCTTTATAGTTTATAGTTCGACTGGTTCGCGCGTTATGTGGATGTGATTGAAGCTAAGGGAGTGGAATTCGAAAGGGACCTCACTTTTATGAGCGCCGTGTTGAACTTGCGGGGATTTTTACTACCTTTTCTTGTCTCGCAGATTTGTACGTTCGTTTATTGTTTTTCGCCCCTTTTTTTTTTTCTTTTCTGCGCTGAGAAAAAACGGGCTGGGGAAATGTGGAAGTGATCAGTGCTTTGGAAGGTGTTTTTGGTGTTTTGGTACAAAGATGGTGGTAAATTCAGAAAATTGCAGAACTGATGAATTTCGGGAGCGAAAATTTCGAAGTTGTAGAAATTAGAAATTTGTGTTTTTGAAGCTGATGGAAAGTAAACGATTCACAATTTCGACAACAATGAAGGAATTAAGTCTAAAAACCCCAAATGAAATTTTTTTGCGTACGCCCTTAAATCTGTTACTAAACTGATATTGGAATCGACAGATAAATCTCAGTCAGCTCGGAAATTCTAATTCTGAAGTTCAATTTCATAACTTTGAGCTAGAAATGACTTTCGTAATTTAGAGATTGAAGTTTATTACGAAAAGTTTGCGTTGGAATTTCAATTCGGAAAATTCAAGTTTGAACTTTAATTCGTGAAATTCAAGTTTGAAGTTCAATTCCAAAACTTAGTGCTAACTTCCGGAAATTCAAGGATGAAGTCCATTTCGGAAACTTCGAGTTGGGACTTCAGTTTAGAACCTCAAATTTGAACCTCCATTCCGGAACTTCAAGTTTCAAATTGATTTTCGAAACTTCAAGATTGACGTTCATATGGAAAACTTTAAATTTGAACGTCAATTCGGGAACTGTAAGTTTTAACTTTCATTTTGAAACTTGAAATTTAAATTTTAATTCGGAAACTTCGAGTTTGAACTTCAATTCGTAACCTTCAAGTTTGAACTTCAATTCGAAAACTTCTAATGTAAACTTTAATCCCTTAACTTTCAGCTAGAAATTAACTTCTGAAACTTCAAGTTCAAACTTTAATTTGGTAAGTTCAAGCCAGAAGTTAACTTTTGAAACATCAAGATTGAAGTTCATATATAGAACTTCAAGTTTGAACTTTAATTTGAAAACTTCAAGTTTGAACTTCAATTCGGGAATATCAAGTTTAAATTTCAATTCGAAAACGCTGAGTTTAAATTTAAACTCGGAAACTTCAAATGTGAACTTTAATTCCTCAACTCTAAGCTAGAAAGCAATTTCTGAAATTTCAAGTTTGAACTTCAATTTGGCAAGTTCAAGCCAGAAGTTAATTTCTGAAAAATCAAGATTGAACTTCATATACAAAACTTCGAGCATAAATTTCAATTCGAAAACTTCAAGTGTGAAATATAATTCGGAAACTTCAAGTTTAAACTTCAATTTGGAAACTTCAAATGTGTACTTCAATTCCTTGAATTATTTGAGCTACAAATTAACTTCCGAAAATTCAAGTTTGAACTTCAATTCGGAAACTTCAAGTTTAAACTTCAATCCGGCAAGTTCAAGCCAGAAGTTATAAATTCTAAAACATCAAGATTGAAGTTCATATAGAAAATCTCAAGTTTTAACTCAAATTTGGAAACTTCAAATTAAAATTTCGAATCAAAAACTTTAATTTGGAACTTCAATACGAAAACTTCATGATTTGAACTTCAATTCGGAAACTTTAAAATTCGGAAACTTCAAGTTTAAACTTTAATTTTGAAACTCCAGATATGAACTTCAATTCCTTAACTTATTCAAGCTAGAAATCAATGTCCGAAACTCCAAGTTTGAAAACTTCAATTCTGAAACTTCAAGTTTAAACTTCAATTTAGCAAGTTCAGGCCAGAAGTCAACTTCCGAAACTTCAAGACTGAAGTTCATATAGAAAACTTCAAGCTGAAACTTCAATTCGGAAACTTCAAGTTTAAAGTTTTATTCCGCAACGCTGGTTCATTTCGAACAGCATATTCGACACACCGACCACACGAAACTCCCAGTCATCCCCCCATGCAGATCGTAAAAAAAGAAGTCGATCCATCCGCGGCAAAGTACAGGGGGGCGAAAGTAATGATCCCCGTGTTCCTGTAATCTGTAGGAACGTCACCTTTACGAGGCGGGAATCACTTCGTTTGCAGTAAAAGGCGACAACAACGGGTCGGGGGCATAGAAAGCTGCTCCTTAGAAAGGGTCTCGAGGGTTCCTCCACAACATCCAAGGTGAATAACGCCTTGGATAACGTCCGGATAACGGCCGGATAATTGGTAGCGGTGATCAGGGCGAATTTTACGATCCGCCAACACGCGCTTTCACGACTTTTCCCTGTTTTTCACCATTTTTCGTCTTCCTCTTTTTCGGCAACGCACGGTTTTGCGCAGAGGAAAAGAACAAGTTCGAGGGTCGAGCAACGACCGAAACATTTTACGAGCGAGCCTTTTCTATTTTTTTTTTCTTTTTTTCTCATAAACACCCCTGAGTTACGGGTTGTTTGTTTACCCAAAACTGGGCTTTAGGGACGCTTTAGCTGTTGGTTGGTCTATTTCTGGTTCTTTCGAGGGTTTTTTATTCGAGGGATGAATTTCGTGTTTTTAGAAGGGTGGCAGAAGCGGAAAAATCTGTATGGATTAATTTTCACTTCAAACTGGGATTAGATTTTTACATTTTAATATTCTGATGCAAGTATCGAGAAATCGTATATTTTTACGAAAAATCATTTTTTTTTCTTAGGAATTTTGGATTTTTAAGTTTGATGACTCTGAAATTCAAATTTTCCAGTCATTTCGGAATAAAGTTCTTGGATTTATACAATTTGGAATTTGGATTCCAAACTAGCGTCTCAGAAATTCCTTAATTTTCTTCTCTGAATGTTTAATTCTGAAATGTGCGGATTTAGAAGTGGTTGTGACATACTGACAACGCTCTAGAATCATCTCAACTTCGATCAGATTTCAAATCACTGCGAGTCGTGTTCATTTGCAACGCTGCCGGAAGTACCTAATCAGAATCGTCATTGTCAAGGACTTGGAAAGCGTAATCTCGAAATGACAAACGTCACCGAAGTATGCATACATGTACATACATGTATTTACGTGTGTGTGTGTGTGTGTATTGGTTTGTTAAGTAAACTGTACCAGACTTACCGGCTCGATTGCTCTGGTCTATCATTGGCTGTACGATTCTACGCCTCGCGTTGATAAACCTGCAACAAAAAATGGAAGAAAAAATGATTGCTTATTCCATATTCAACATACAAAAAACCCTAATTATTAATTGGTCCAATTATTCGCACACTAATACATTAAAAATACATTATTGGAAAATGGCGATTTTTAAAGATAAATTAGGAAAAATGGATCATTTCAAATTGAGACAGATACTTTCAAAACATTGTTTTTGAATAATCTTCAAATATTTTATTCGTACTTTACTCAAAATTTCAGTGACTCAGAACACGTTTTAAATAACTGAATAATACCGAGCGAAATAATGAACATTCTAATTCAGGAATTCAATTTTTCTCATTTCTACGGAAAATTCCAGCACTTCTAGAATGTTTTTCCTGCTCCATTATTTCGGTATCGAACGCGAACATTGTTCCCAGATAAAAACACCACGATAAGAAGTACACTGAAGAAGAAAAAGTAAAAGCTCCGAACGTAATGGGATTTTCCCTCGTCGAGGTCATTAGGAACATTGATTGTCGAGAACTGCGATCGAAAATTTTATCAATGTCGAGAAATTCAACTGATCACCCGACACGTAAACCTGCTAATAATAATTTTCGAGTATTTACGTAAACTCGAAAAAATTGCATTAGCATTCATACTTTTATACAGGCGTGCAAAATATTCCAGAATTTTACATACTTGTTTCCAGATTCCATCATTCCACGGATTTAGAGACCAAAGTCATATTTCAAGATTTAAATAGAAATAAAAATTCCGTATCACTCCAGAAGTAACTGCGGAATTACAAATTTCCTTTTCCTGAGAGGTAAGGGGGGAGGCAACCCCTCCCTGCCCTTCAGAATCACCAAATTTCCCTAGAACCCCGCGAAAATCCCGAAACGGTGAAAAACACCCCGTCCCGAATAGCGATGAATGGTAGCGGGGCGATAATGGCTCGCGCCAGTGAATCCGCACAAACGCGCTTAGCTGTTTCGCGATTATTATTCATAAGACTCCCCCGGGTTGGCTCGGCCAGGCGTGAGAGGCTCGGCAAGAAAGACAGGCCGCAAAACAAGGGCCGGGAATCGCGCGCCTTTTACCCGCCGCTCTTCTGGACAGGGAAAACCCAGGGCTGGGGTGAAAACCGTTCGAGTCAGTCGAGCAGAAACCCAATCACTTCCGGCGTCTGCGCCCATTAGGGCGCCGCGACGCTGACGTCGGCTGACGTACGCTTCCTCCCCCGATAACCCCTATCCGCCGACGCCGTCTTTTGCCTCCCCTCGCCCACCCCAAAGAAGCTCTTTCGAACTCGGCGAAGCTACAAACGCGACCGCGAATCTATTGTTCGACCAAGTGGCCGAAAACTTGGATGTGGCTAATGATGTCAACCGGGGAAGATATTTATCTTGGAAAATAACGAGATTGGGAAAATTGGTTGGTTTTATTTTGGGAAGGGGGTTGAACAATTTTCGAAGAGAATCTAGTATGTTGATATTAAGGGGGGAGGTATTTGGAGAAAGTAACAGTTTTTCGATCTTGTATATTCATTGGTTTGAGACATCTGGGGATAGACTTCCTTGGAATGTTTCAATTTGGGTATGGTTATGTATGGGCATATATGGGCGTGTGTGGAAAATTCTCCTGTGAACGAGGATCGTTTCGGAAAAATTTCCCGCGTTCAAGTACGTCCTCAAAGTCAAGGCCTCGAGGTATCGCCAGGGTGAAATAACACCCCCGGAGAACTGCACAAGGGCGCCTTTACCAGCGGCCCCGATTCCCCTTTACCAACGTAGGCATGTCACAGCCAGCTGACTCGCACTCCGCCGGCCACCCCCGTTGTTGAAATATCGCCCGAACAATGGCGCACCACCGGAGGATGAGGTCCGAGTGGAAGATGGAAACGGGGAAAAGGAAATATCGGAAAAACTCGCGGAAAAAATACCGGAATTTCGTGTTTCTCTGAAGACTGAGCTCGATTTGTCACGTTTACAAAGCTCGATTTGAAATGAACTTTGTGAACAACTTTCGAAAGAATGAAGATATTCTTTGGGTTGTACTTTTTTTTGATATCATACACTAGAGAACATTGTACACTATTTCGAATATTTGTTAGTTTCTTCAGTTGCACGTAATTCAATCTAAATATTTTTTCATTTCTGTCTTCGATTTTTAGAAAAATTATAAAATGAACCATGAGACTATAAAAATAAGTAGACTTATTTTCGAAGAATTAGAAACGGATAAATTTCTCTAGTTAAGAAAAGCGAGTCTATTGGAGTGACCATTTTTCAAAATTATGGAGGGGTGGGGGGCGCGTCACCGAATTAACGAGTCTTTATTTTTGCGACAGGGAACCAAGCATATGACGCTTCCCTGTAAAAAGGACATAAAACTCGACGTTACGATGCAAGGGTGTCTCCTGCATGACCTCCCACGTAATGTCTAAATTTAGTGCACTCCGCGCGCGTGTATGAATAATGCGCCCGAATTCCCTTCCACACCCGGGAAAGAATGGTGTCGCGTTGAATATGCATGCTGGAATTTCGCCTTATCCTGCAATTTTTATATTGAAAACGCTCTATTCTTCACGCCGGAAGATGAATTTTTCATGTTCAGGAAAACATCGGCTGGCGGATGCAGAGTAGTTTTTTTTCTCTCCGAAAAAATTTTTACATTCACGTTCTTTTTTTTCTCAATTTGCCTCTCAAAAATAACAACTTCAATTCTGGAAAATACAAACTCTCAAATTTGCAACTTCCCTTATTTCCAGTAACTAATGTTTCATAATCAAAAATCCCAAGATAAATAACACGACCAAAAACAACAACCCTCAAAATGTTTCAAAAAACTCCAAATTCTTATCCATTCCCCCAAAATTCCAAAAAATTTCAAAAATCGTTTCAAATCCCTCCAGATTCATTTACGCGACTCTTGGAAAAGAGCAAACCTTAGTAACGATGATTACAGCCCCCTGCAACATTCACTATCCGCTGCGACCATTCGCAATTATCGGAGAGCTTCCATTAGTTAACTACACTCGATACACGCTGTACGCGAGCTCTCGCATCAAAACGTCATTACTGTCCCGAACATCGACATTGCGAGTTGGAGGGGAGAGGGTGGAACGTTAGCGCGGGTGCGATAGAAAGGGCAATACTATCGGTAATT
The DNA here is from genome assembly GCA_030522785.1 of Platygaster equestris. Classification (NCBI taxonomy): domain Eukaryota; kingdom Metazoa; phylum Arthropoda; class Insecta; order Hymenoptera; family Platygastridae; genus Platygaster; species Platygaster equestris. The sequence continues at coordinate 183 of JAPYZK010003525.1, read as the reverse complement.
AATTTCACTATGCCGAGCACTACCAGCATCGCTAATGCGAAGGATTGCGGATGCGAGAAAGGAGATCGGCCCGTAATGACCCGCCATTAGAAAACACGCCGAATAAAACTGCGGCCGCAAAAAAATGCAAATTGCGTGTCTTCCGAGTTTTGTGCCCTCCCTCGTGATTTTTACATCGCTTAG
>JAPYZK010003524.1:0-19829 GCA_030522785.1 Platygaster equestris | reverse complement strand
TTATAAAATTTTCAAAATTTCTTCGAGAAGTTCTCACTGAGGTGTTCAGTCCCGTGATTTCTCTTCTTCAAATCCAAAACATAAAAAATACGTCACATTAAATGGAAGATCTCAAAAGAAATGGAAATCTTACACAAAGATAACTTTGAATAGATAAAAGTCAAGTCAAAGTAAATCTTTGAAGATTTATGTTGAAATAGATCTAAATCAAACGAATATGGAGTCTAACGAGTAGAAATCGATGAAATAACGCATCATCAGTGTTTCACAATACGCAAAGACATCCTAAGAACCATGCGATCTGAGGGACTCATCTAAAGGTATTCAGACCCAAGACCATGAGGGCGCTCTATATGTAAGTGACACGAAATTATACTAAAAGCTACGAGTTGGAATCATCTTAAAGGTCAACCTTCAAATCATCATCTTCGAATTATCTTGAAGATGAACTTTGAGGCATCTTAAAGTTACCTCAAAAGCTACTTGAAACTACGATTGATTAACTTTTGTACAATATGATTGATTACCTTCAGAAAGGTAAAACCATCAACGGACCCTACCACGCCGCATTACTCGATCAATTAAAGGCCGGAAAAAAAAGACCTCACTTGGCCAATAAAAAAGTGCTGTTTCCCCAGGACAACGCTCGGGTGCACACGTGCGTGGTCGCAATGGCGAAATTGCACGAACTCAAATTCGAATTGCTTCCGCATCTACCCTGTTCACCAGATCTAGTTCCCAGTGACTTTTTTTGTTTCCAAGCTTGAGAAAATTTCTCGGAGGGAAAAAATATGGGTCAAATGCCGAGGTGGAAAACGCTTTAGACCGTATTTTTCAGGTTTACCCGAAGAATTTCTTTCTGATGGCTTGTAGGGTTGGGAAAAACGTTGAACTGAATGTATCGAGTTACGAGAAGACTATGTTGACGAATAATTTTTTTTCTGTCTCGAAATATGTGTTTTCTTGTGAAAGGCCGGAAATTTTTTAAAATACCCTCGTATGAATTCTTAAGTTACTCGAATGAACCATTTATATTTGAAAGCAAATTCCTAGTATCATAATTCATTCATCTTTCCATTATACGAGTATCGTACATGTTAATAACGAGAGGAGAAAAAAGGTGGTAGGAGAACAATTCCTCTGATTACCCTTTCTATTTCGAGTTGGCTCGTCACAATTTCAGCAATTGATTCCTGATATCCAAAAACACCTAAGCACTTTTTCACAGTTTCACAATTTTTCGTCGATGGCAAATATAAATTGTTGTCATCTCGCTTATCCGAGCTAAATTAGAAAAATCTTGTCAGAAATGGTCTATGAGGGTTATCAGAATCCCATTGCTGCTATTATAGTACACATCTTCTGATCAAATTTGGTGTTGCACAGTGTAAATATATAATCTGAGTGGTACATTAATTTCGACAAAGCAGTTTCCAAACATCGTAGGAGCGCATCGATTTCAATAATCCCTGGCGACGAAATTTTTCCACCGCTCCCCTATCAGTGCGGGAAATGTGATCATACACAGCTCGGGTCGGAGGGTTATGTGAGCAATGCAGTTTTCATTATCTCGCGCGCCGCGTCGTCCATACACACATTCATAACCCGGGTAATGACCAAAAGAGCTTACACGAGTCACACGCTCAAGGCTCAGACATGCTGTTGGCAAGGCCGCTCTATTACCATTCGTATTCTGTCAGCTTGTTTCTTGTCGTTCGAGAAAAAGCGCCCCTAGTACCATGATAGCTTCGAACTTAGAACTGATATCACTTGCAATTGTATTATAATCAATTGCAACCAATGGTTTCCAAAAATATTTCAAATATCGAAAAGTTCTTCAGAATTTGCAAATTTTAAAGGTTATGTAGTGGATTCGACATATGTCTAATTAGTTCTCTGAAATTATGAGAAAAAACAAAAAATGTACGGAATATTGAAACTTTCCACGTCCTTCATCATTCGAAAAATCAAAAATAGGATCTGAAATTCATGTAGTGCGTTTATACTCCAAATCCACGCAAATTATGCATCGCGTTCGCAAATAATTTTACACACAATTTTCAAACGAAAATTTTACAACCCTCCCGCGGTCGCTCGTATAGCATCCGTGATACAAAGTTTACGATGCTGTAATACACGCGTGATATAAAACGTTCGACAGATTTCCATTTTCCCGAAATATAAAGCAATACAACATTCCACCGTCATGCAATGTCATTTTCACGTGCATGTTTTTAATCTTGAATTCGCAGTAAAATGATGCATTAAAAATCCCATCGTAGAACACGTATCGCGGTACGATGTTTTATGTACGAAGTCGTGCAACAATATGGATGTGAGATAACAAAAAAATTCCACGTTATCTATGGGAAAGCGTGTCGTTGAGAATGGTGATATGCATTCATATTATTTACGCAGATGTGTGTACATGGTTTGGATCGAAACTCGTGAAAGACACGGATTTTTCAATTTTTCAGTTTGCGAGGGAATTTATGTTTTTCAGGAAATCTTTTATTTTTGGGGGAATTTTTTAGTTGAAATGCTTTATCTCCAGTGCACTCGAGTTTTTTGGTGCTTTTTTTTTTATTAAGTTTGGCACCATTCCAATGATAAATCACCACAGTTACAATTCCAACTTCGCTTTTGATGTTCTTCAGTTTTGCCAATATACCCATAGTCCCACAATTGCATCTACACTAGTAAAAAATTTCGGAGAAAGCAAGATTCAGGAATAAAATTCTGTTTCCCGACCATACTAAACATCTTCTCTCGTGCACTGCACTCAAAGTAAGAAAAATGTCGAAGAGACTTCTTCAACAAGATTAAAAATGAGAAAATGAAAAAATTTCAAATTCCTCTGGTAGGGAGAAATTCCAGGTTTTCGGAATCAGCACTCGTGTGAAAATAAGGAAGCCAGGTTGAAACGGTGGCGCCGTAACTTACGCGAATGGCTTTGCTTGAAATTACATCTATGCCGGCGATGCGTGTCCGACTAAAGTAAGATCCTGCTCACTCGGTTGGACATGTGGGTGGCGTACATATCGTGCTGTAACCGCGTTCCTTTTCGTTTTAATGTCCTCTCGAATCGTTGGGCTGTGAAGGCAAGTAGTCTCGTTTCTTTGCGAAAAAAGAGCTGCGACAAAAAGCGTCAAAGAAGCTTCTGGAGAAAATTTGAGTTATGGCAGTGAAACTGGAAATCAAGAGTCGTTTGTGAAGCTGACCTACATAGTGCGTATTATACCCCATAAACTATCCCTGAAGGGAATTTTTATGAGTTAGCTCGAATAAGGGAGATATAAACAATTACCTTTTTTTTTTTTATAAAAGGCTCTAGAAGCGTCATTTCTTATCCGATTTTTAAAATTCAAAATGGTGTGAGCATTTTTCAGTACGACAATTATATTTTCAGGGTCAATTCTCGAATATTTAGATTATTTTTCGAAAATAGAAATTTGGTGGGAAATCAGCGAAGCATGACTAATCCAGGGCTCCGAGCGCGCGCAATAGGGGGTCGAAAGGCTCGAGCGACTATTGTTCGAGGTCCCAGGGGAGCAGGCGCTTATCCTCGCTACATTTACATACTATTTTCTAATGTTGCCGGGAATTACCTTTTTTTACAATTTTCATAAATTAAAATGAATTCCAAATTTTCTGAATTTTGAAAATTTCTATATTTCGTTGATCGAGTTTCCGATTCGACCTTAACAAAATTCTTTAGGTCACAATTTCCGTAAATTTTGTGAATTATCGTAAATTCGATTGATTGATTTTTTTCAACTCCAATTCTCTCAGTCTTAATATAACTATTTGATGAAATAAGAATTCCTTATTTTTATGAAATCAATATTACACATCTTGAAGCATTTTAAAGATTTAGTATTGAAGGGATTGATATTGTTACTGGAAATAACTTTTTTTATGATAATTTTTTTATGAAAAATATTATGAAAATTGTAAAGTACTACAGTTCCAACATAAAAATTTTGTTGATGAAATAATCGGCAAATTAATGGATATAAAAGGAGACTGATTTTACTTCACGCCGGGGATAGTGAAGAAGAAAATGATTCAGAGAACGAATCTGCAGACGAGTCATCAACATCAGATTCATCGGATTCAGATTAAAAGTGATAATTGTTGAAATAATGAGCTGTGAGACATTCATTTATCGAATAAAACTTGCCAAGTGTTTTCGAAATATTAGTGGTAGATTCCTGAATTCCAAAATATTGAAACCCCATGAAATTTCCAAAAATTAGAAAATTTAGAATTAATTTTGATTGATGAAAATAGTAAAAAAAAGTACCAGGAACCAATTTATGCTATCACTTTCCCAGATGAAAAAAAAAGTTCAAAATTTGCCGCACAGTGTTATCTACGTGTTTCTGCGGATTTGTGAAATTTGTATAGAATTTTCAGGATTGTATGAATATTTTTTGTGGTTTTGAATTTTTTACGTGGCTTAAACTTTAGGAAATTTCATAGAGAACAATATTTGCTTGGAACCTTTTTTTGCTATATATTACAGTTCGGCGTCAAACCAACGATAAATGCGAAACTTGTACAACACTTTGCACCTTGTATGGGTCAAAGCGGGATGTGAAACTTTTTTTCGAAAATCATCAAAAAAACTCACAACGTGGCATTTTCTTCATACGAAAAAATTTTTTCCTAGTACATTACTAGTTGTTTCAATCATCCACAGTGTTGAATGCGGAAATAGTACATTATGTAACAAGTGCGCGAAATAGGTCATTTTGAGAATGTGAAGTTTGGAACATGAGATAGTGGCGAACACGCGAGACAAAGGCGAACGCAAAACGAGACGAAGGAGAACGCGCGAGATGTAAGCAAACGCATGAGCGTAGCGAGTGCGTGCAGCCGAAGTCGAGTGCGTGAGCCGAAGTCGAGAGTGTGCTAGCCGAGGTCGAGTGCATAAAACTTTACACTCACAGGCTGACTTGTCTTGCACACTTTTCGCATACAGTGGTTTTATTACAAATGTACAAATATGGCACTTTTGAGAGCACAAAAAATTGAAATTGAAATTTGAAAAAATTTTCGAATACATGAAAATTTTCGAAAAGTTTGGGAATTTTCGAAATATTCGAAAATTTCAAACATTTTGTGAATTCTAGAATTATAGCAAATCTCTCAATTTTTTCGAAATGTTGATAATTTCTTGAATATCCAGAAATTTTCAGAAATTTCGAGAATTTTTGAAATCTAGAGAATTCTGGAAATATTCGGAATTTTATAAATTTTCGGAGATTTTGAGAATTTTGGAAATTTTGAACATTATCGGAAATTTTCGGGAATTTTGATAAATTTAGAATTTTCGGAAATATTCAGAAATTTTGCGAATTTAGGAAATTTCGAAAATTGTGAAAATTCTCAGAAATTTCGAAAATTTTGTGAATTTACAACATAATTATCAACTTTGAAATTCCGGAAGTTACACACATTTACAAAAATGCATGAATTTCAGTAATTTCCGAAATTTCAAAAATTCTCGGAATTCGAGAGATTTTGACAATTTTCGAAATTTAAAAAAGTTGTTGGAGTTCATAAAAATTTCTCAAAATGTCGAAATTTTAACACGGTTGGAAAAGTTTCCAACACTGGTGCGGAAATATTTCCAAAAACATCGCCCAAAAATGCCATTTTGCCCACACTTATTCCGCACTGCTATACTACATTGATGAAAAATGCCATTTTTTTGCACCTACATTTTGTGCATAAAAAAGGGCCATCTTCGTGCATGTGTAAAAAATAGCATATCATGTAACGAGGAGCGGAAATACGCTATTTCACGACGCTGCAGTTTTTGCGGCCTCGGACTTAAACTCGGCTTCGCCTCGTCTCCGGCTCGGCTGCCAAAATTTCCGCACCGTGAAAAAATAGCATCCGCTCCGAGTTGCATATAGTACTTTTTCTGAAATTTTCCGATAATTGGCGTTGACGTGCCGAAAAAGTGGGGCGAAGATGGCTCATTCCCGAATCGGTGCACCACTGCCTCGATACTCTTTCGCTAGGCCAAGTTCGCCATCTTGTTTTGTTTCGCTCCGCTCTCGACTGTAGCGGAGCGAAATGAAGTTTATTCCGCCTCAGCGGATCGGAATGAAATCCATTTCACTCTGAAAAAGAGCCATTTCCGCTCTGCTTTTGAGTCGCGAAAAGTGCCAATAAATTGTCGGCAAATTTCAGAAAAAATATATTTTAGTACGCAAAAAAAATCGCAAAGCCAAGCTGTCCCACCTTGCCCCATATTCCCCTAATCTCTTTGCAGTTCACGTAACAGATCGTAGGACAACACATTGTTTCAATGTACTAGCCAAAATGAACTCTTCCCTTATATCATATCAAAAATTCCCGCGACACATCATTTGACACCACCCCTCACACGTTCCACCGCGAATCACCGAAATCGCGGGTCGTTAGCACTGTCAAAGCACGGTCACGCAGAGCTATGGACGGCGGTATTTCGAGTATTCCACCCCGAATTCCCCAGTTTCGCAGACGTCGTGAGAAAACGAGCCGAAACTATATTAGTACAACCTCGTTTCCCTCCATTCCGCGGCGAGTTCAGTCGCCACGTTTGACTTGCACCTGTCCCGAAGTCGCGGGAAAGCATTGCCGTGCTTTCAGGTGGAGCTTTCACAGGAGCTTTCATTGTTCTCGCGAATGCTTTGTCACGCCACGACTAAATCTACTTTGCACGCTTTGCACTCGGTAACAACGTCTCTTTAGGATCGGTTTTGTTCAGCAGGTAATGAACGAGTTTCGAAAAGCTTGCAGCGTTGCGCACCGGAGATTTTCCTTAGCTTCTGTCGGCTTCCCCGGAAGAATGGGAGCGTCTTTGAAATCTGAGGCAGCGGTTTCATAAATCGCGGTGACGCGCACGGCGAAGTATTTTGATGCAGCGATTTTTAGAAATATGGGTCGCCAGGGAATTTTGGGCGGCGGTCGTTACCGCGTTTCCCGCTTTTTGGTGGTTTTCTTTTTTTTCTTTTCTTGAGTAACAGAGAAGTGCTCATTATGATGGTTTGAGAAAGAAGCAAGGTTTTTCAGATGTATGTATTTGAATGCAAAAAAATCATCGCATTCTAGAAGGGAGATTTGGGTGAGTTCAGATAAGCTAATGATATATAAATGGCCCTAAAAATGATGGAACGAACAGAAAAAAAAATCGTTAGCTTCGGAAGATGATGTTCAATTCATTCGTGAAAATGATTGGTGTAAGGGACTTGTTTCTGAATATTTGCTCTTCGTACAATTACTCATGACCATTTCAGGATCATTTTGCTCTAGCAAGAGAAGCTTTTCTGATTTGTCTGATTTTTTACTAGAGTCTAGAGAACATAATCTAACTTTAAGCGTGTGACAGTCTATGGAAGCTCACAATTAAACGTTGCGTTTTCTTGCGTGTTGCAGCTGGACGACACCGCGCTCCAACTTTATAAGGACGGCGATTACGGGGCTTACTTGGATCTCGAAGCATCGATCAACGAGCAGCAGGAGGAGTTCGAAGGCTTCCAACCAAAGTGAGTGGTTTTTATCTCACGTTTCTCGATGCACGATCTATGTTGATCTTGTATCAGTACTTCAAACTATAAAAATCTCGAAGAATAATCTCCATTCTCTCGTACAAAAAATGGGCCTGCATAGATTTAGGCAATGGTAAAATAATATCGATTATTGGGAACGAGTCTAGCGAAAATTGACGTAACGACGCCGTGTACATACGTACGAGTTTCACGTGAATTTTTCTGCCAGCGTGAAAGCATTGACAGGTGCCACTGGATTTTCCTATACGATTCTAAAGAAACTGCATGAGTTTTCGATATAAAAGCCAGTGCTTTTTTGAGTTCGCAATTAAAAGAGGATGAGCCAGCAACACCGAAAAGCTCGCTTTCGGTACTCGTTAAGCTTTTTCACGTTTTCTGATCGTACATATATTCGCATTTATATCTCGCACACGGCGATTGCGTAGATACGTATATAATAGACTAGAGAAGCTTCGAGCGCCAACCCCCCATTTTGATTCAGAAAATGATTTTTTCATGATTTTTTCATCACATGAAATTTGAATTGCATGAATATTGAACTTTTAAAATCACATTACGAACTTTTCTATTACTATTACTGTCACGAATTATTCTATGTCAGTTTCTGCACAATTCCTGTTATTTAATGATAATTTTTTCACAGTACTCATTCATTTTCGTTTACAATTTCAACATGATATATGTTATATATCTAATAGGTATATTCCATATATCATATAATTTTCATTATTGTTTAATAATTTTCTGTTATCATTCGTGCTTCAAGAATTCACTTGAACGATTTCCGGACATTTACCAGATTCGATTTTCCGGCATGCTATCCATCCGAATCAAATCTTTGGAATGAAAATTTTGGGGGAAAATATGTATTTGCTATTGATTTAGGCTTTATTTATTGACGACATCGAATTTGTTCGACATTTGGTTTGTTGACAAAATCGATAATTTGAGTCAAGGCTGGCACAATGGTTTAGTCAAATCAAACATCACCCTGACTTGTACTCCGTTTTGAAAAAATTACAAAAAGAACGAACAGCTAAAAAAATAATCATCGCGGAAGTAGATCTCGAAAAAAAAGTTCAAGCAGCCCCAAAAAAATTGATCGAATTTCAGCGAAGGATCAGGTCGATTGAAGTAAATTATGAAGAGTGCGCAGAGGGCGGCGAGATTATCGAATTTTTAAGATTGAACGCAAACAACATTAACAACTCGTTTTTATAGGTGCCCTTTGTAATTACTCTTTCTCAAATTTTTAGCACTACAAATACCGTTTTGTATCTTTCACGCTTTTGTACACCTTTATTCGCAAAATTTTACAACAGTAATGTATTATCGCGCGTGCAAGTAAACGAAGACTTCCAGTCCGAGGCGAAGCTGAGGGCTGAAATTGTTTAATAGAATCAACTTCTATTATGCAAGTGCAATAATGTTTTTTTTGCAAAACACGCACTGAACAGACACTTCGAGCGAGCCCCTGAAATAGCGCATTGAGGACGTCCATTTACGACCGGCGATTTGATATTGTACCTATGGTCGTTCCTCAAGTCCTACAATTGTTCATGAAGTCCTACTTTTGTTCCTTAAGTCCGCTGAAAACAGGGACAATATGGTCCATATCGTTTTGAAATTTATAGGTTCGCGGTGTACCGTGTCGCAAATGTCCCCCCTCAATACGCTGTTTCAGGGGCTGAAAGCCTTTATTCAGCGCGTGTTTTGCAAAAAATATTGTTTGCACCACGGACCTGAGGCGTGCTTTTCAGATGTATGAAAAGTATGAAGATGTATGAAGATGTATGAACTTCAGATATATGAAGCCTCTCGACACTCGGCTGCGTCTCGTGTCTCGATTTGGCTTCATACATCGGTTTCGGTCCCAAAAGCCACGCTTCAAGTCCTTGATACAAAAATATCTATATTCAATATCTAACCGAAAAAGACGTTTGATGTACTTCTTTTGAGGTTAGAGTCAGATAAAGTTTTTTATTGACTAAAATAAGTTGTAAAATGATTATTGAGAGGAATGAGAGGAATTTAAGGGAATTCGTGGAATATGTTAGGAATTTAATGGAATGTTTAGGATCTGAAGGGAATTCATGGCGAATAAGAGAGATAGTCTGGAGTTTTTAGGTATTTGAGGTTATCTGTGGCATGTTGAGGGGATAAATGTAAAGTGGAGAGAATCAACAGAACCTTGAGAAAACGTATCGTTATTCAAGGAAATTTATGGAATGTTGAGGAAACCAAGGGTATATCTTCCTTCAAAGATTTTTGTCTCTAATAACAATCCAGTTCCTTCTACTTCCCACTCATCTTTTGTTGTTTTCACTCAACTTTTTTTTCAATGTGAGACGAAAAAAACATAGAAACCATTCTACCTTGGCTACAGGACGTTACATGCCTCATCATTAATTAGGAGACGACTATCGCAGGACTTAACAACCCAGGAAAAAAAAACTCGATGCAGACAGGTTGTGATGAGTAATCAGCCTTTTACGTATTGCTCATGCGAGATCGTCAACATGCGTACACGTTTCATGCACCCACACTCGGGAGGCGTTTCATTTGCGCGTTGATTCGCGAACCATCCCGGATTTTACACCCGAGGAAGTGACGGGATAATAAGTTTATTCGTACCTTGCATACGAACGCGATACTATCAATCACAGCCAGATGTAGAATCGTGTTATCGTCGCTGTGTGTAGAAGTTTTTTTAATGGTATTCAGTATATTTCAACGTGCGAAGGACTGGATAATGAGGTCTAAATTTTTGTCACCCTGAAGAATCTCTTTTTATGTGTTTTATATTCAAATGCAGAAGTTGTTGCGTCATGGAAGTGAGTGCAGAATGGAAAAAGTGTTATTTTTTAACTAGTATTTCAAAGCTTCTTTTCCGAAAAAATTCTGTAAATTCTCTTTATTCGAAACCACTATGTTACGAGCCTGTAACGCCCCCTAAAAAATGAGCGTTGTGTGGCCCCTTACCGAATGGTGTCAGCTGGTGCGACGTAAATAGTTCCAAAAGCGCCACACTGACACGTAAATTGTTCCAAAATGTCCACTGAATAACGCACAATGCTTTCTCTAACCCTACTGTTGGGAAAAATAATGACACCAACTCGAACCGAGCCACATTTCAAATTGCGCGCCATACAATATCACAAATTGTCACAATCACAACCCAGGCAGACGACGACCTCCATGTCATTCATTCATATATTATGTTTCACGTAGAATAATAAAATCGAACGTCGTATTTACTCCTGTCATTGCGTGTCGAAGTGAATTCCGGTGAAATCTGCAATTACGGCTGAAATTACGGATAAAACAAGCAAAAACCATCCACCGAGCATTAAAGAACAAGTCGAAGAAGCAAAATACAAATTTGTTTCGAATTTTAATTTGTATATTCTGTTTTTCAAATATTTCTTCAAAATTTAATATTACAATTGTCTCATAATGTACTATTTTTTCGAAATTCAATGTTTCAAGACCACTAAATGATTGCAATATTTTTCTTGAGATTTTTTAATTTTTTATCATTTTTACATGACGTTTCATGTAGAGTCTCGTAAGAGACTCTACATATAGAACTCGTTTCATAAGAGTTCCACCTCTTACATTACTAGTAATGGAATATACTATAAATATTAGGTTTCACCTACTATAGAAAACTAAGAGCCGCGGTAGCTCGGTGGTCAAGCCATCAAGCTATCAGGCATCGAGGATGCGGGTTCGAATCTTGGCGGGGTCAGATTTTTTTCTGTAGCTTTTCTGCTCTGAAAAAGTTCGTTAATTGCCAAAAGACAATTCGGAGTTCCATCCGAGCTTTACGTCGCTTGGTTTTCCATGGTTTCCCAAGCGAGTCAATGGAGGGTTGCAAAAACCCATAGTTGACGTAAGTACCGGTCAATAGTATGAGGATAGAGTCCATGGCAAGGAGTGGTAAGGTTTGGAAGGAATTGGTGTTGGAACGGAGAGGAAGGGAAACTGTGAGGATACCTAAAGACCTCCATGGGGTATGGTTAACCACAATTTACTTTTTTTTAATATAGAAAACTCTGAATCCCTAATTTAAACTTCATTCTTAAACTGTCAGCTTTGAATCACAATATTTCATCCAAATTCGCACTCTAAACTTCGAATTTGAGGTTATAGATACTATTTAAAAATCTGAATTACCAATTTTGATTTCAAACTTTACCTTTAATTACCTCATTTTCGTAACACTGGATAATGCACATTCCTCGTGAAAAAATTGAAGAGAATGGACGTCGGGCGTCAAGAAACCGCAATGAATTCAAAACAATTGGCTCTTTTGTGCGCTTGATCGGCGAAATAATGGAGATCGTGTCACTCGCGATCTTGCGTCGATCGTTTCACGTCACGGTATCCTATCGTGCGATTCGATCCGCTCGTTAAAACCGCTGTGGCTCGCGCAAAAGCCGCTGAAGGAACTTTATACTGACCTCGCGATCGGATTAATTATCAAACGTAGCGTGACTTATGGTTCAATGTTACGTAATTGTCCGTGAAATCGCGAATTGTGAATGGAATCAAATTTGCCGGACGGATTTTGGAGATTTTGGATTTATTTTGGGAGGAATTCTACGAGGAGAAAACAGTATGGTTGCCTCAACCATATAAATAGTAACATTCGCGCCAATTATATCTGTGGTTCGTACAACCATGGATATGGTTGTACCAATCATGGGTATGGTCGTATACGGTCGTATCAACCATATATATAGTTGTATAAACCACATACATGGTTGGCGCAAATGTTACTGTTATATGATCGCCACAACCATACGGATAGTAAAATATGCGACTATCATAATTATGGTTGGTGCAACCAAACTTTATGTCACTGTAATCTCTTCAAAGGTAAATGCATAATTGTAGTTAGTTGCCACATTACAGTCAAATTAGTGGGTGGGAGAGATTTAAGATATGGTTCTATCAACCATGTATGTGGTTGGTAGAACAATGTTTACTACATACAAATGTTACTATTTTGTATGGCTGAGGCAACCATACTGTTTTCTACATGTAGACTGCTGAAAATGAGACGAAAATCATTCGCTGCCACTGATGGGGCTGTTCAGGTGATCTCGTCTGGAAAATCAGTCAATATAACCTCAAATCGTTCAAAAAATGAGTTTTTCCAAAAGTAATCTAGAAATAACTGTTTATTTTTCCGGCGAAATCTGTTCCTCTAATGTAAACTTCTGCCCATTGTCTTAATTCGAGGCATTCTCGTTAACCGACTTTTTCCCGTACTTCCTTGCTATCGCGATTTCTGACCTTTTTTCTCAAGCTTTATTTTCTATTTGCGTGTCTCCCTTTATTCTTCCCTCCCTCCTTAATTCTTCGGGGAACATTTTGGTGAGATTTAAGGCTCGAAACTATCACTAACATCTGCCGTGCTACATTGGAATGGGCCACTTCGTCTTGATGTTTCTTTTTAGAAAGAAAACGGAAAGAATCGTTTCATGTTTCGCGAACAACTTGCGCAATTTAGAAGTGATGGAATGTAGAGACTTCTTTTATTGGTCATGTTGGGTTTTCATTTGTGTGGTGATCAATGGTCGATTATGACCAATGATGCTAATTTAACGGTTTTTATCTGAATTTAGAGGGTTTCTGGACTTTTGGGAGGCATTTTCGGGGAAAGAAATTTTCAGAGGGCAAATTTGGGTAGACGATCTTTTCAGCAATGTTGGGAGGGTTGTTGAAATTTTCAAAGAAACTAAAATCAGTACTCATCAATCAATATTTATGAACATTTTGAGAATTCTTGATAATCTGTTAATTTTGAAAATTTTGAGAATTTCCAAAATGATATGTGTCTCTATACTTTCGAAGTTGTGAGCATTTTAAGGATGTTATAAATTTCGAAAGTATCGAGAATACTGTAAATTTTTAAAATACGCAGATTCCTGGAAATTTTCACGTTCTGAAGAAATAATAAAATTTTGATCATTAAAAAACACGAGTAAATATGTTGAAATTGTAAAATTTTCATTCTAAGATTTCGGAAAATATTGACACTTCTAAAATTTTGGAGTATTTTGAAAATGCCAAAAATTCTGGAGGTGTCGAAAACATTGTGAATTCTAGAGATCACCAGAATTCTGAAAATTTGGCCGATTTTGGAAAATTTTTAAATTTTCGTAATCTAAAAACATAGGTCAACTTATCAAAATTGTGAAATTCAGGAAACGTTCGAAATTACAAGAATTTAAAAACTTTTGATAGCTACTTCAAAAATTTTTGAAAATTTCGAGCATTCAAAATGCAGGAGTTCTGAAAATTGTCGAAACTCTAAGAATTTTGATAATTCTAGGTAATCCTTAAATTTTGATACTCTAAAAACATGTGTCAGTGAATATGTCAACATCATGAAATTCAGAAAATTCTAGCATTTATCAAAATATGAGTCATTCCTGAAAGTTATAGTGTTTTCTAAGATTTTATTATAGTTTCGAAAAAATATGAAATTCGAAAAATTTTCAATCTTCATGTCTTCCAAAAATTGTATTCCGCTCGCTCGCTTGCGAACATTTCCCAATTTACCCCAAACCTAACATATCTCCGTGAATGAAGTGTTCCACTTCAAGAATTGAACCAATCCGGAAAACTATCCCAAACCCCACCATAAAAACTGCAGAAAGTCAGCGAGCGATCACGAGCGAGGCCATAGAAAAAGTCTGGTAGATCTCGCAAAATTCCCAGCACACGGAATCGCGTTTAGCGAGGTGTCGCTCGCGAATATAACCTGCGCGCAACGAGGTTTCGTGGTCTATTCCCAGGGCACCGCCTGAGAGTCTGCCTAGACGTTCCCCCGGTCTTGTTTTATAAATAATTCCGGCACAGTCGACGTTTCCCGAGCTAACCGTAGCTACCGACATTGTTGATGCCGCGCCGCCGTTATCCTCATAAATAAATATGTCCCAATTCTAGTCTTGCTCGGATGCAGAAGTCGCGATGATGAATCGATCCTCTTTTTTACCGTCTAGGCATCTCAATAATCCGCGCGGAGTAAACGACGTTGTTTATTCGCGATGTCACGAATGTGGTAGAAGAAACTGTCGCGAATTTTCGTTTTTCCCGTTCCTTTGTAGTCCTAAGCGTAGATAAGAGATAGTATATTCCTCCACTAGTAGGAAAATAGTATAAGTATATTCCTCCACTAGTAGGAAAATAGTATATCGTGCGACTAGTGGGAAGAGCAGAAGATTACATGAGCGGTAAATTGCTGCACAAGCGTAGCGAGTGCAGTAACACGCGAGTGAAATATTCTCCGTCGACCAATAGTCGCGCATAATACTTTATGTGACTTCGGTGCATTTACGCGTTTTCATGCGACAGCGTAGAGTATTGTAAAGTTGTACTTTATGATACAGAGTAACATAATGTGAAAACTGATCTGCGCATGCGCGTATTACGATACAGTAGCTTTAAAACTGTGAACGCTTCGCAAGAACAATTAAACGCCTGAGATCTGGAATTACTGTTGATAATCGAAGTTATCTTTTAAATTATATACAAATTGAAATTGATAATTTTAATAACTCAAAGTCGACGCTAAAAATATACGCAGAGAGAGGGTTAAAAAAGTTAAGTTGTTAAGAGTAAGTTAAGTTGTTAAGAGTAACACTCGCCTTCGGCTCGCGTTACAAACATCGAATTCATGAAAAAACTTTTCCACGCTAGTCAAGGACTATATTTTGTTCAACAGCGTGGGTAAATGCGAGCTTCATGTTTGACAGCAGTGTGTGAAACGATGGTTCAACTTACGGCGTTGAACCATATGAGTTAATTCATTTCGGAATCACGTTGATGATGATAATTGCGATGATTGTCGAAATTTGATACTTTAGACATTCCATAACTCAAGATTATCGAAAGTAAATTCTGAGTCCACTAATGATTAACCTTTTTGAAATTTCAAATAGGCAAAATTCCGTGACGGATGATCAGTCAAAATGTACAGATTGAATCTGCCGATATTGCCCGAGATTAAATCGATCTGTGTAGTTTTTGATGGAGTGGAGTTCAATTTCTGTTGAGTGATAGACAAGGTATCTGATGTCATTGGCTGCGTTTTTGTTTTTTATTCTGAAGGCTCGCGATGTCAAAGTCAGGATGAAATTCATTTTCTAAGAGAATAATATTAAAGAAAAAATACTGATTGATGTTGATTGAGTCCCAAGTTTACTTTTAAAAATTCGAGTTCCAAAGCAATATCTGAAACTTCGAGTTTGAAGCTTAATCCTGAAGCTCACAGTCCGAAGTTCATGGTGAAACTTTTAATTTTATTCAAAGTTCGATTCGAAATTTCGAGATTTATAGTTTTGGAAATAATAATTCCAACTCGAAGTTTCTAACTTGAACTTCAAGCTTCAGTTTTCCGAATTTAAGTTCTCAGTTCAAATTTTCATAGTGAACTTCAATCTTAAAGTTCCAACAGTTAATGTATAGCTCGAAGTTGCGGGATTTGAGGTTCAATTTGAAATTCCTGGATTTGGGTTCGAACTTCAAGTTCCCGAATGGATATTCAAACTGGAAGTTTTCGAACTAAAGTTCACATTTAAAGTTTTTGATACCAACTTCAACTTTGAAATCTCCAAAATCAATTTCTCACTAGAAATCGTGGAATTGAACATCAGTCTTGAAGTTACCGAAATGAAGTTCGAATTCGAAGTTTCCGTATTGAAGTTTAACCTGCAAAGTTTCTGAAGTTCGCGCCGATCAGGTGGAAACAGCAATTTTCCAGCCTAGAACGGAAACAGCGGTTTTCCGCCCTAGGGCTTTTTCGGAATTTTTCGCCCTAGGGCACAATGAGTGATTTCCCTCCCGCTTTACAAGCACTGAAAATTCTAATTCCTAATACGGTGGGGTACAGAAATCTTTTTCTTTATTGATCAGGAAAATCATGGCTACGTCTTTCCCCCCCCCACCCCCCCTTCCACCTGGAATTCTCCAATCTGAATTCCGTACTCGGAAAACCTATCAATTTGAAAGTTTGTGGATTCCGAATTTCGAAAATTAAAATCATTCGATCCTCTGATTTTGATGTATATTTTCAAAGTTAGATCTTCCACAGCTTGAATTCCAGAATAAGTACGTCTTGAGCCTCTGAAATTCAAACTTACTGAATCCCTGAATGATAACTAGTAATCTAGAAAAATAACCCAGAATTTATGATAGACTATAATGAATATCAGAATCGAAATTTCTCACAAGTTCAATTCATTCAATTATAATACATTGAGAAACTGTCAGACACCAAAATATTAACTTCAGAAATAACGAGAAGTATAATGTACCAAGTTGAATCATTCACCTCAGCTGTTGTGTAATAAAAGTAAATCCAAAAAATTAATGTAAAAAAACTCTAAAAACGATGAAAATCCCGTATCACAGAACATCCCATTCACGACGGATCGACGACGCTGAATTCCATCGTTCCAGAATCGATCGAACCCAAAATCTCAATACCTTAAAAATCCCGCATCATCCCGGACGCGAGCCCATTTTTATCCCACGTCCCCATGAAAAGAGAATCAAACAAAGTCGCATTGTTACGGAAAAATGGCACGCGAACAATCGCCGTGTTCAAGCCATTCAAAAGTTACTGTCGTTAGAGCCAAAACAAAGACTAACAGTAACTTGGCACATCCCCGCTATTTTCGAATCGCTCCGTAACTCGAACTATCTTCAAACTCGCAATTATTATCGCATTCTGGGACGCCAAGAATTTCCTGGATAGGGGTTGAATGTTCCGCGCCAACGACTGTCCCGAAACTACTGACAAATTCCGCAAAGCTCGGCGTTACATTTTCGTTTGCGACGCGTTAAAGGGGGGTGGGGGGGGGGGGGGGGGGGGGGGGGGGGGGGGGGGGGGGGGGGGGGGGGGGCTGGCGGATGTCCCGGAGTCTCCCGGGATCATAGGTCAAAGGGAGTCTTTTCGGGTTGGATACGACATTCCAGAATGCGACTTTTCCTGTGTAAGGATTATCGGGGATGTTGGGTATAATGGGTAGATTTTGGAAATTGAAAACCTCCCTTGTGAGGGGTGATGGATTTCGGACCCTAGTGATTGTAGTTTTTATAAAAATGTATACATTTTTTATTTTATAAAATTTTTATGAAATCAGTGAATTATTCATGAAAATTAATTTTTTTTATGAGGTCAATTTTATAAAAGTTACATACAATTTTCGATCTTTATAGAGTGGTTATATAAAAACCTTATAGAAACAAACTTTTATACAAAATCTGTCAAAATTTTCATACGATTCATCTGTTTTTTACAAATTTTTTATACAGTTTTTATAAAAACTGGAATTACTCGGGGAGTAATACTGTTCGGAATTTTACATTGAATTGGTGGATTTTCAAGAATTTTTGCAAATTATACATAGTTTTTGATAGTTTGCGAAATTTATGTATTTGAAATCTCGTAATTATAGAATCAGAGGAGCTCTGGTATTCTGGCATTGTGATTCGCAAATTCTGGGACTTACAGTTATAAATATTTGAGTGTTGAAATTTTAAAAGTTTGGAATTCTACTTTATAAAGAAAAGTGATTTCGATCAAGAGAAGTTTCCTCTGAATTTAGGGGGTTTTCGGAATTTTAGGGGGCATTTTAGGGAGACAAAATGTTCAGGGGGGAAAATTTAGGGCGACGTTTTTTTTAGTGATTTGAGAACAGTTGTCAAAACCCTTCGAGAAAAATAGATATTAATGTATGATGTTGAAAAAAATCGTGTATCGAATGAAAATATCGAGGTTTCATATATTGTTGACAAGAAAGTGATTTGGAAAGTTTAAAAATTATTAATAAACTGCCAAAATCACAAGCTTGCAAAAATTGTGAAATGAATTCCCATGTTCAGTATTTGAGTTCCTTTAATTTCGAATTTCCAATTTCAAATTTAGGAGTTCTAATTCGATAAATTCTTAAGATTGGAGAATTAAAGAATTTTTATTTTAACTTCTGCAAAATTATCAAACTTTTCAGAATTCAAAAGAAATTTTGAATTTAGAATTTTCAGTTGACTATTAATCTAGTTTTAATGCCAAGAATTGTTTAGTATTGAAACAAAAAATGTCTGGAAATTCCCAGTTTGTAAACTTCCAACAGTCTAATTCATAAGACTAAGATTTTTAATAATTTTCGGAATTTGAAATTAATAATTGTAAAATTCTCGAATTTTCAAGTCAAGTTCGGATTTTTTAATTTTATTTAATGGAAAATTTGTGAAGTTCAGAAATTTAGGATGTAGAATACATTATAATAGAAGAATGTTAGAATTTAAATCTTGACAATAGGTTTCAGAGTATGAAGAATTTTGAATTCAAAAAATTCTGAGTTTCATATGTCAAATTCGAAAAGTTTCGATTCATAGAATTTCTAAACTTTCAATACAATATTCATGGAAATTCTTGAATTCGCCTAATTTCTTAAATACTATCGATTTCTACGAAGTACCGAATTTTAGATGTTCAGATTTTACACGCATTAAATTTTTGAATTCTCGAAATTAAATTAAATTCCAAAAGTCATGAAGAAAGTATAAATTCATATCAAATTCGAACGTCTGAACTTCGAAATTTTCTGAATTCTTGAATTCCGCAGAATTTAGAATGAATTTTGATTTTTGATATATCAGTTGACTATCATTTGAGTTTTGAATGCCCGTACATTTCCTACGTTTGAACTTATATATAATATGTCAGAAATGTCTAAAATTTCAGATTTTTAATTGTCTAATTCTTCAAATTTTCATATTCTATAAACTCGGAATTTTAGATGAAAAATTCTTAACCTCCCTAGTTTTCCATTTGAATTTGAATTTTTCCATTGCTTTAAGTGAAAACTGTAAAATATGAAGTCTCTGATGTAGGATATACTAAAATTGAAAAAAATTTTTAATATAAATATAAATATATACAATTAAAGTGTATGAAAGATATCAGTTGCAAACATTCTGAGTTTTTTATGTCAAATTCTAAAATTCCATTTCACGATGTTCCTTCAATTTCAACATAAAACGCTCCGAAATTTGTCAAAATTATGAAATTATCGCCCCCTCTGGGATACCGAATTTTGAAGATTGGAATTTCACATTCTCCAAATTTCGGCATTCTCAAGTATATTAAATTTTCCAAATTTTCTAATGTTCTGAACTTGAAATCTCAAACTTAGAACATTATTGCTAGATTTATAACATTTTTCGATTCCTGATAAT
>JAPYZK010003523.1:0-35477 GCA_030522785.1 Platygaster equestris | reverse complement strand
GGGAAACCATGGAAAACCCCGTGGCAAGTAGGCGGAAACTGACTCGAATCCCCCTGAGAGGTGCCGATATTAAGGAATATCGGTGCCCCGACCCCAGGACATTATTTTTGAGAAATAAAATCCGGGGGTCCTACAAGCGGGATTCGAACCCGTCTCCTCCGCTTTCAGTGGTCCCAGCCGATCAATGGCCTCGCAGTACCGCTTAGCAATTGGTCCGCTTGACCACCGAAGCAGTTAACTCTTCATTTAGTATTTAATAAAATTAATCACGGGCATTCTGTCAATCAAAAATGACAAAATTTATTATAAATAACGGATTTTTATTTCACTTGATGATTAAAGTTCTAACGTTTGGGTATTTTCGTTATTATTAATTTTTTCTAATTTCCCCAAGGGATGGGCGATACCATTGCTCTCCCTCTCCGTCTTTCTCTCTCTCTCTCTCTCTCTCTCTCTCTCTCTTACACCCACCAAACGACCGCTCTTGTGAGTGAGAAAAGGACAGTTGCGTAGGATAAAATATTTTCGAAAATTCTTAATATTATACATGCTGCTTTTGCTCAAAACTCACCGGTTTTGTTGAGAACTGAAGATCCACCAGAAATTCCCAGGGTCCTGCAATAGAAAAAAATTTTTTTATTATTCCGCCATCTTTTTTATTAGTCTCGTAAAAAATGGGCTCCCAAATTCGTAACTCTTTTTATTCGGGAAATTGAAAAATACAGGAAAGCTGATCCAATTTTCCTCAGCATGCAATTTTTTTCTTGACTTTAGAAAATTACTCCCATTTCGAATTAATAACAAACATAATTAAGTCCGAGTGTACAATACTCTTAAGGGCGCTAATAACATGAGGGAGCACTGCTTCGTTGGCCTGATTTTTTTTTTAATTTCACACCTCTCGAGAGGGCAAGTTTTTCAAATGCATTTAGATTTATTCAGGAATTGTGGTGGCTACGCGGTGAAATACGAGACTTCTCGAACGGTGTGAATATTAAGACGTCAACGCCATTGAGGTGCCAGTTTTTGACAATGGAGAAGTGTTGATCGCCCGAAAACAAGCGCCTATTTACTTTTTTCTTAACACTCACGACATATTTGTTTTCTGTGTCACGTATCACGAATTTCTTATGGTTCCCTTCAATTTTGGTCGAATTTTGTACGGTAAGTTCGAGCTTCGTCGCGTGTGTATGTATGTGCCCACGGTTTTGGAAGATTAATTTAACGGATTTCGATGAGATTGACGGAGAATCCACGGGAAATTCATGAGATTTACGAAAATTTTACAGAAAATTCATGGGGTTTAAGGGTAATTCTGGTATGTCAGATTTTTTGCAAAGTTTTCGTAACACTGTCATCAATTTTAGATTTCTTAAAAAGAATTATGATACACTTCAAAGGTTTTTGGAGTATTTTCTTCTGCTTTAAAAAATGTTGTTTCTATAATCATTGTTTCACATTTTCCGAAAATTGATGAGTATTGTTACAAATTTCTAGCAATTCGAGTGAATTTTCGAAAACTTCTAGGATTGAATATTATGGAAAAAGCATGGAGTAACGATTTTTTGCGGTCGTTTACATTTTTCGAAAAAACTAACGATGATTTTATCAATACAGGTGAATGAGTTTTCTAAAATTTCTTGCAATTTCATCGATTATTTGTTAAACCTTTCAAAAATCTGTTATATTTTGAGTGTTATTGATGATTTTTGGGAATTCTAATGGATTTTAAGAAGATTCATACAGAAATGTTTTCTTATTGATTGGACATTTTTTCGAAATGTTAATGATATTCGTAAATCTCTTATTATCCTCGAAAATCATTCCGAAATTTCAGTATGTTAGAAAATTTAGCAGACAGCTAAATTCTAAGATAATTTATCGAGATCACAAATTTGTGTATCTTTAAACCTCTGTTATAAAATTTGTCGAAGAATTCTGCAATCCTTCAAAACAGAAACATTTCACAATTTTTTATGCAAAACTACAGAAAATTTCACATTTTTCAAAACTTCACGACCTTTTTAAAATAGATAATTTCGAGAGATTTGAATGGTTGAAGATGCTTAAAAAATTGGAAATCCATCAAAACTTCTAGACTTTGTAATTATTCAAAACTTCCGAAACTTTGAAAATTCCTAAACTTCACAAGCTCAAAATTTAACGATCTTACGAAATTCTTAAAAAATAGAAAATTCCTTCAAATTATCTGAACTTGAAAGTTTGAAAATAGCTGCGAAATTTTCAATATCTCTAAAACTTCGATACATCCAAAATTTTCGAAGTTTCGAAGCTACCAAAACTTCAAAATTTTTGAAAAACTCGAAATTTTAGAACTCTCAATCTTCTCAAAACACTTGAGACTTCATAATCATTAAAAACTCAAAAATTCCAGTACTTCTAAAAACCCCGGAGCTTCAAAACTTTCAGGACTTACAATATTCCAAAACTTCACGACTTCCAAACTTCGAAATGTTAAAATTCCGAAACCTTCAGAATTCGAAATATCGCAAAATTTCCAAATTCCCAACACTTCAGAACATCAAAAGTCTATTTAACTCTAAATTTCCAAAATTACGCATATAAAATTTTCGGAATTCTCCGAAACTTAAACTCCAAAATCATCTCTAGAACTCCAAAATTTCCATTACTTCCCAAACTTTGATACATCTAAAATCTTCGAAAGTTCGAAGCTAATTTTTCGGATTGATTCAATTTGAAAACTAATACATTATTAGAACTGAATTATATAAAACTAAGAAATGATCAAGTAAATGAATAATTTTAAAACTTCAGAGCAAATTTTAAGACTTCAAAATGCTCAAATACTTAAAAATACCGGAACATAAAAAATTTACGCAACTTGCAGAAACTCGTAATCCCTAAAAATTCCGAAATTCCAGCAGTTCCAAATTCCAAACACCTCAGAACTCCATAACTCTATAAAGGTTCAAAGCAACTTTTGTAACATCAAAACTCTCAAAAACTTGAAAATACCAGAACATGAAAAACTCCCGAAATTTTTATAACTTCGTAATCTCTCGAATTCCCAGTAGTTCGAAAATTCCCTAAGCTTAAAAACTTCCAGAACTTGAAACATTCAAAAAATAAAATGAAATAATATTTACAATGAATGAAAAGGAAACCTCTAACTCACAAAACTCGAAAATTTCAAAATCTCAAAACTTCCAAATTCCAAGCACCTCAGAACTCCATAATTCTACAAAACTTCAAAGCAAATTTTTGAACATCGAAATTCTCAAAAACTTAAAAACACAAAAAATTTCCGAAACTTCCAGAACCTCGTAATCCCTGAAAATTCCGAAATTTCAGTAGTCCCAAAATTCCCAAAGCTTCAGAACTTCCAGAACTTAAAACATCCAAAAACTTCACGATCTAAATGAAATAAAACTGATAAAATAAAATAAAATAATATAATAAATGAAAATGTATCTCCCAACTCGTATAAAACTCGAAAATTCCAAAATCTTCAAAATTCCCAAATTCCAAACAGCTCAGAACCCGATAACTCCGTGAAACTTCAAAATTCAAAAATGTCGTGCACAAAACGAAAATAGCCGCCCTCCCCAGTCCAAATGTTGTCCACGCCCCTGCGTTAAATCAGTGAAACTGAAGCGTTCTAAATCGATATTTGCAGAAAATAGAGTCGAAATGAATCGCCGGGAAGGAAGCGGCCGCACCGTCCGTCCCTCTCCACCTTGGACAGTGTGGAAAGGCATAAGTCAGGAATGCCTGGCACGCGGTATATTACGCGGGGGTGCGGTGGTTATAAGCTATAGTTCCTGCCCGAGCGTGGCATGGCATGCACAGCCATTTACTTCATTATGTCATTAAGCTTAATGGCCCTGGCACTAACCGGAGTTTAGGCCAGAGCCACTTCTGCAGCAGCTCGTCCCCATTAACTCCTGCTGTTCCTCTGTCTCCCCGCTATCCCATTCCCGAGCATTGTTCCTAACCTCTCACCCTTTCTCTTCCTTTTACCTCACTTCACTTTACTTTCCCATTTTTGCCGACAAACTATTTCCCACTGTCTCGTCCCCTTACCACCTTCAACCCGAAGCCCAGAAACAAAAGTCACCAACGAGCAGTTACTTTACGCCATGACTCTCTGGGTTTTCAATCATCTTACGGGCTGGTGTTCGGATTCAGGCAAATTTTTTATTTCATGCGATGGAAGAGTGTTATGAGCAGATTGTGAGCTCTTTGAGGAAGGCTTTATGGATTCCGGTTTATCCACCGGAATACGAAAAGATGTCGGTTTGGCGGATTTATTTTTCGTTTTGATCATTGATGATGACCTAATTCATGATAATGGCTTATTTTATTTACATCATTCGATGTTGGTAGTGTTTGAAGAAAATTCAAGAAAATTTCGAAAAGTTCATGAATCGAAAATCTCAGTCATTATCAATTAATTTAAGCATCGTAAACATGCGTGATTGACAATTTTGGAAATACATTATGAAAAAAAGTGTTCGTTCCTACAATTTTCAAAATTGAACTCAAAAATTGGATTTGGTTTTCCGTATCTACAAGAATGTTCTCCATAAGGTTCGTTGGCTTCGTCAACAAATTTACAGAAGTCTAAGATATAACGATATACATCAATAAAATATGCATTAAAAATCCACCTTCGGGCGAGGGAGAGAAAATTGCTGAGGAAAGGATTTTCCCTTTTTCATCTTTTCGAATAATTTTTCCTTATTACTGGTACGTGAAAGGGTAGCTCTATTATAGAGCTCGCGAAGCTTTAATGTGATAAGGAGGAATTGAGAGCCGCGTATTCGATCAATCATGGAGTTATTATCGAAATGAAATTGAGGTTGAATAATGAAGAGTTCATTCCATGGGAGGCTGGATTTTTTATGGTGCTGACAAGTTCAGGAAAAAGAGGGAAAAATGCGTGAATTTTGGAGAGTGGATACAGTCGGTAAAATTTTTACTGATTTAATCAGTGAGATGATGAATTACTACAATGGAGAGTTAGATTTTAGATAATTTCAACAAACCGAATAACTTCCAAACTTCAAAACCCTTTAACATTTTGCTCAATAACGAAGTCTACTCATTTTTTTAAGCTCTGAACTCTCCGAGTTTCAAAATACACATTTCCAAGCGCTCAAACTTCGAACTATTCGAAATTCATCATTTTGAGTTCCAGCCAAATTTGACATTTTTTCGATTTGAGGAGTTTAATTCAGTCTGAAATTTCGGAATTCCCAGCTTTTCGAATTTCTGTCAATACTTTGAATTTCCGGATCCAAACCCCAAATTCAGAATTTTTTTATTTTCAAAGCTTCAAAATCACACAGTTTGAAAAAGTCCCAAACTCAACAAATATCAAACTCAAACATTTTTACAAATTTCAAAAATTCTGTCACAATTTGAAGAGACGCGAAAATTCGAAAAGCTCCCCTATAACCCCAAAGTCGCTCTAATCCGTATTTCCAGAACTCACAAAATTCCAGAACAACTAAAAACTTCCAGAATATTCAAACATTCCGAAATTTCACAATGTCAAAATACCTCAAAACTCAAAAATCCCAAAACTTCTAAATTCAAAAAATTGCGACATCTCCAGAACTTCATAATTTAGAAAATGTCCGAATCTTACAAAACTTCAAATCCACGATATTATCATAACTTCAAAATCACACTTTCGAACATTCCAAAACTCAACTATCAAACTCAAAAATCTTCAAAACGCCCAATTCCTTCCAAATCTAAAAAAAAAAAAAAAAAACAGAAAAATTTCAAAACCTCCCATAGCTCAAATTCCCTTTCATCCGTAGAATGTCTCAAGAATTCCGTAAGAATTATTCCATACAGTAAATCCCCTCCAATTGTCCTAACCCAAATTTCCAAGTGCTCAAACTCAGCACATCCGAAATCCATCATTTTCAGATTTCCACGTCCCGAATCCATCGAAATGTGTACAAACAAACGGAAATACCCAAAACCCCGCGATGTATAAAACTTGTTTCGTCGTCGAAAAAAGAAAAAAGAAAAAAAGAAAAAAAGAAAAAAAGAAAAAAAAATAAAATAAATACAAGCAACCCCGCCATCGCCGAGCAAGACAGGACTCGCGCGCTCTCGTCCGATACTCGAGGGATGTCTCGGTAGATTAGGGACCCCAGCTTATTCCGCTGCAACATGTAACGCCGCGTAAAACACTTGTAACGTTCCCGACTCGGGGGATGTAAGCTGCTAATGCTACCGCGATGTTTATAGGGTCGAATTAATTTGGTCAATTCTATCATCCACCCGTTTCCCCGCTCTCGGGAGAATTCCTCGAGCACCGGCGCATCCCTTACGAAATCCCTTTTTTTGCCCTCGCGCGCTCAATCTCGAATTCCGAAAGTTCGTCACGGGAAAGAGCCGTGAAAGGCGCAGTTTTTCCCCGAATAGAATTGGGAAAAACGCGGAGGAAAGCCAAGATACTTTCCGGGAGCTGAAAGGGAAAGAGACTTGTATCGGGTAATCGAAAACAAGTTTTCAATTACTCGGTACAAAGACGTAATTCCCGGTTTAAAATGTCTTCCGGCTAGTCTCGGAGAAAAGCTGAAAAGATTTTCAAATTAAATTTCGGGATTAGTGCCCTGGTTTAATGCGGGCGGTTTAAGTGGCGGCGGAAGACGTCCCGAGGGGCTGCGCCCGCGACCCCCCCGGGGGTCTGGATGACGAAACGCACCCTCGTGTAACACTTTGCGCGTTTTCATTTGCTCGCTGTAAACTTGCCACTCTCGTTAGCCCATGCGGAATAGGCAAGATTTTTTGTTTTTCGAAGGGTAGTTTTTTTTGCTTGCCGTTCAGGGAGAGTACATTGGAACCTCGTGTACTGTCTAGTGTCGATTATTGTCAGCCTGGCGTCTTGCCTACGGTTTGAAAGGGGATGAAGATAGGGGGGTGGACAATATGAGGTGTTTTACTGTATGGAATAGTTCTTACGGCATTTTTGAGACATTTTACGGATTAAAGGGAATTTGAGCTATGGGAGGTTTTGGAATTTTCGAGTTTTTTTTGGATTTGGGAGAAATTATGAGTTTTTGAGAGTTTTTGAGTTTCATAGTCGAGTTTTGCAATTTTTGAAGGTATGTGATTTTTAACTTATGAAAATATCGTGGATTTGAAGTTTTGTAAGTTTCGGACATTTTTCAGCTTATGCAGTTCTGGAGATTTTGCAATTTTTTGAATTGAAAAGTTTTGGGGTTTCCAAGTTTTGAAATATTTTAAAATTGTGAAGTTTTGGGATGGTTGAAAATTTTGCAAGTTTTAGGTTGTTCAGAAATTTTATGAGTTCTGGAAATACGGATTGTAACAAATTCGGGGTTTTGGGGGACCGTTTGGAATTTTCGCGTTTCTTCAAACTTAATTGTGAAAGAATTTTTGAAGTTTAAAAGAATGTTCGATTTTAATATTTGTTGAGTTTTAGACTTTTTCAAGCTGTATGATTTTGAAGTTTCGAAAAAAAAAAAGATTTGAAATTTGGAATTCAGATTCGAAAATTTAATGTTTTGGGAGAAATTCGAAAAGTTGGAAATTTCAGAAATTTCAGACTGAACTGAGCTCCTAGAATTAAAATAATGTACATTTTGGATGGAACTTAGAATGATCGATTTCGAAGTTTGAGTACTCGAAAATGTGTATTTTGAAACTCGACAAACCAAAGAAAATGAGTGCACTTGGGACGGAGAATTTGGAATTTAGAGTTTGGATCCGAAAATTCAAAATTCGAAAAACTGGAAATTTTGCGAGTATCGATAAAACTGAATTCAAAAAATTCAAAAAATGTTGAAATTCAGAGTTCGGAACCGAAAATTTGGAGTGATGGGAGGAATTCGAGAAGTTGTAATTTTTACAAACCTTAAAACTGAGTTTTGGAGGACAAAATTTCAATAAAGGGAATTCACGGAAAAATTATTGAAGAACTTAGGAGGAATTCCAAAAATTCGATTATTCACAAAAATTTGAAGAATAAAAAACTGCATTATTTTCGGCAACTGAAAATTGTAACGCCAAAGGGGAAGTTTTAGAAGTGGAATAGATCAGAAATCGGTGCTTCGAAATGTATTCAAAAGATAAAAATATTACAAACTCAAAAATTTCAGTAATGGTGTAAATTATAAAAATAGAATACATTACATCATTGCAAATAAAAGCAAACTCAAAATACCGAAATCTAAAAATAAGTTGACTGGAAAAATACAAAATGAATTAGAATTTCAAAATATTTGAGTCATGTCATCAAAAAAACTCATATTAAACAAATTTTTTTCTACTCAAATTGCAACAAACAAAACATACAAATTCAAAATCTTTAATACAAATGATTCGATGTAAGGATTTGAAAATTCAGAAACTTAAGATAAACGTTTTCGGAATTTAAAAAAAAAATTCGTTTTGCGAAATTTCCCTGAAACTCTAAACTGACATTGTAAAAATCTCAAATTTATTAATCTTCAGACCAAAATTCACCAAATTAAAATATTAAGAGCAGAATAAACTATAGTATCCCTCAATCATATATTCCGAAAAAATACACCTGCTCTCCCTTTATTACCAAAAAACCCAAAAACTCAAACTTTGAACACCAAATCTTCAAACCTTCCTCCCCTAAAATATACAAAATACAATTTATTCAAAATCCCGCAAAAACAGAAATCTCAAACCCAAATCTCTTTTCCCTGACAAAATCCTCCTCCTCCGCCTCAAAACAAAAAACAACCCCCATTCCCAAACTCCTCCACCACCCTCCCCCCTCCACCCAAACCAAAAAACCCCGGATTAGAACATCAATTATCCGGGAATCTCGCCGTGGGCTGTGAGGCCTTAAAAGCTACTAAAGCAAAAGCTCCCTCTGTCTTGCTCTCAAGCACGTAAAACAAGCCGTGTTAGACGAAGGGGTAGTTTTGAGAGCCACCCCATTGGCCATCCAACGCTCCTTCGTTGCCCGTTGCCTGGTAACCGTCCCGTTTCCGGCACGACTAACGCTTTGGCGCCACCACCCCTCTCTGAATTTGTGTTTCGATCTCCCCCCAAATACCCAAGCCCCGTAAAAAGGGAGCTTCCTTGTGTATCGCACACGCTCCCGAAAGCTCCGGCAGCAATTCGTTGCCGTTCGAAAGCTCGCGACCGTTGCACTTTAGGGCGACGCGAAATTCCTCGCTTTCGGAGCATGAGGTCGTTTCTTGTCCTACGACCCTTGACCTGTGAGTAATGGCTGCTTACCGGCGTAAAAAGAGGATCGTATCGGTTACGCCGGTATCGGGAGGGGGGTTGTTTCCGGGGACAAAATGGCGAGGTTTCTTTGTGCAATTTCGTTGATTGAAAGGGGGAAGGTTTTTGATGGGGTGAGTTGGGGGGGGGGGGGGGGGGGGGGGGATGGTGGATTTGGATGTTCCTGTGGGGAGAGGGAGGTTTGAGAAGAAATTTCAGAAATTTGAATAAACGTTGGTGGATTTTTTGGAGATTTGGGAGTTTTTTTTCTGATTTTGAGAAATTTTTGTAAAATTATGAAAATTTCTATCTTTTGGGGGATCAGTACATTGTCTTTTCGCAAAAGTTTATGAGGATCACGAAAAAAAAATCCCAAACGCAACAAACATATCCAAATCCCAAAAAATTCGTTTGAAGTCGGGAAGTCCTTCGAAAACACGACAACTTCGAGACCAGGCAACTGGCGCCAGATGTACGTTGTCTGGTAAGAGTCGTTAAAAATTGCCGCAAAATCCGAGCTTTTGGCTCGCCGTCCGCCATAAGTCAAATCAAGGATCGTCCCGGGAATTGCGCATGCTCGCGCAATGAGGAGTGAAACAAAAACTGTGCAGGGAGATAACGATTTCAGCGGCAACTTGGCTCAAAGTCCAATTAGCGCCGGGATTCATAATTATCTCGAAACCTTCAATTGATAGTTAATTAACGTTTAAGTTAGGCAGCGAATTACGCTGAATCATCTAAAGACTTGTAATCGTTTATGAAAAATTAACGTGAGCAATCCCCCCCCCCCCACCCACATGATTGTGTATTTTTGGTATTTTTGTTTTTTGCATTTTTATCTTTTGAATTCTTTGTAAGGCTGCGAAACGATCATTTTTAGGGTATTCGAAAACATTGCTCGTCTTAAAAAATATTTATTCAAATTTCTGAAAAGTAAATGTATGTATTTATAACTAACTTGCGAATTCATTATGATAAAAAAATGCTAGAACTCAAGAATTATTCATTTGAAATCCTCATATTCAAGACTTGGACAATTTATCTCTCAAACTGCGTAATCAAACATCAAAAGTGCCAAAATTCAGAAAATGTGCAGAGTTATATGTATATTCCACAACTAAATACGAAGATTTTAAAGTTTGAGGAAAATTTCCAAATTCAAGCAATAGTCAAAAATTCAAAAATAATAAATTTTCAAATCTTTCACGTCCAAAAACTAAAAGCGTGAAAATGACACGATTACCAAATTTAAACTTGTGTAAACTCGAAAATTCAGTGTTCAAAAATTCCAACAGACGTCTCAAATCCAACAAATTCAAAATTTGAACGCGGAATTATTCGAAAACTTCTAATTATTTTTAAAAAGTGTGCGAGAGCAAAGGAGGGGGGGGGGGTTTTCCTTTTTTCCAATTTCGGACCGTCTTTACGGCTGCAAAAACATTTTAGAAATAAATTTGCCGTCATTTTAATGTCGGAATAACTTTTTGGGATCCCCGAAAAAATTGATCATCCGATAAAAAATATATTCTGATCCCTAAAATGTTCACGTATGTTTCTAAAGTTGTCGTGGAATCAAAAAAGAAACCGCCTGAAGTATCGAAAAATTTACAAATTTCTATTCTTTATGTTGCAGGTATAAACCAGTCCATTGAATCCGCCAAAGACTTCTCTGTGGACGGATTACCATTCAACAAAAAGAAAAAGAAGAAGCGTCGTCATAGGTAAGGCTCTGATAAGAATTTTATCGATACCAAAAAAATGAGACTCGATATAATTATGTGAATGAAAATATAATGAGTAATAGAAATTAAGTGATATTCACGAATTATCATTAACAATATTATAAGGTACGATGTAATATTTCGAGTACAACTCGAAATATTAACACAGAACTCACATAGCAATTAAAAATCGCACTCTCATTTTATCAATTGAAATAATTGGTAGAATACATTTTAAAATTGATAAAATTGTGGAATTAAAATATCGTACAATAAAAATTCAAAAATCGATGAAAATAAAAAAAATGCACATTTCAAAACTAAATCAATTTTACGCATTATAAAATTTGATCGGATTGAAATTTTTATTAAAAAAATGCAGATTTTGAAATCATTCAAACTATTCACTTCAAAATTTTCCACATAAAAAAACTCGAATGGTGAAAATAAGACGATTTCGAAATGTCATCTCGTAATATTACGAATTTCAGGACATATGAATATAAAAATCATTATTCATCAGATTTCAGAATCATCAAATACTGAAACTATAGATAGTTCTTTTTATTATGAAAAAAATTCACCAACTGTAAATTTATCAAATTAATTGACCAATTAGCTCTCTTTATATCAAAATTGATGACTAATAATTCAATGAAGTCACTATTTTCTATCATGTCAGTAATTCCACGCGAAAAATCATCAATATACTAGCACCACTGCCATGATAATTAATTACGACGGCGCCAAAAATGCATAATTATCGCAGAGACGCGCGTAATTAGTACATGCGACTTG
Source organism: Platygaster equestris (assembly GCA_030522785.1). Taxonomy (NCBI): domain Eukaryota; kingdom Metazoa; phylum Arthropoda; class Insecta; order Hymenoptera; family Platygastridae; genus Platygaster; species Platygaster equestris. The sequence goes on along the minus strand of JAPYZK010003523.1, from coordinate 23,721 downwards.
AGCAGTAATTATCGAATTCATTTTACCCATGTAATTGTATAACGCGAAACTCGACGACACGATTACGGAAAAATTCTAATTAGACTCGAAACTACGCGACAAGTTTACCATAATTGCAGTCACAGTGAGTTAACGCTAGAAAAAATACACGAGACGTCCAATTACTATTAAGTTGATGATTCAGGTGCAGTAATCGGGCAGACCGCTATAGAAAAAACGCTCGCCGTTCCAATTCCCTGAATATGAAGCGTCATTTCCTGAATGATTCGAGGGCTTCTCGCTCTTACATTATTATCGCGTCTTGATTATCGGATACTAGCGCTATCAGCGTGTAATTTTCGATGCAATTTACGGACTTCTGTATGATGATAAATAATAATAATAATAATAATAATAATAATAATAATAATAATAATAATAATAATAATAATAATAAGTACCGCAGCATGAAAAGAAATTAAAAATTATTTTTTATTCAATGACTTGGAGGGAAGACGAATTTCTTAACATTATTTACGATTATTTTGTTATGAAAAAAATAAGACGATTACAGATTTATTATTATTACAGGGGTATCGATTTCCTGAATGAAATTTGATCAAATTTAGTAATTTCGAATGTTTTGGGCTTGGGAATGTCAAAATTTGATTGACTGATCAGAATTAAGATTCGTTAAAATGTTGGAATTTTGAAATTGGAATTAAAGAGTTTCCATAGGTATTGCAGAATTTGGAAATTTCTTGATTCTTGATTTATAGATTGATATAACAAAAAATCGGAGGAATAATTTAAACGACAAATTTTAAATTCGAAAATACACGCATCAAACTGTATCAATCATCCAGAAAATTAACTGTTATAAAATTTTTAATCGTTTGATTTAAAAATAATTTTCCCACATTTCAAAAACTGAACTTTCTCGCGTAGAATTTTCATTATTTGCATGACTGAAACGCATAAATCTTTGAGATTAGAGATTTTATAACAGCGTAGACAACATTCTATGATTCGAAATCATCGACAAATTAATGTCAACTATCGAAGTAATGCCGTTTTTCAATTCAAAAATTAAAAAACAGAAATCAGCTAATTTGAGCAAGAATAAATATTGCACAAAGCTCAATTATAATGTCAGAATTGGAAAATTGATCATTTTCAAAACAAAATTTCGAATAAAAAAAAAATTATTTTCGAAATTGCCACAATGCAAATTTTTTATTCTAGAATTATAAAAATTCCCCTATAATAGCAATTCAATATTCAAAAATTACAGTTTAGAAGACCTAGACTCGCACAGTTCCGAAATTTTCATCGAAAACAATTAATTATGAATCAAAAAATTCCTCACAAGTTCCCAAGTATCGAAATGCCCACAAATCAAAGCAATCGCCAATAAATCTACTGACATCCTTCATCACTGTCTATAAAACCCGATCACAAATATCATCAAAAAACCCAAAAACATACAAACTTTCCGAAAATAATCCCTACTTCCCTAAATCACCAACAATACTCAAATGAATCGAATTCCCCAGAAGCTCTAAACATCATCCCTCCAAATTTGTTCTGTCGAATCGGAAAAACACGCTGTCGCTACTTTTCCCCGAAAAAAGGTTAAACTAATGAAATATGTGATAATGGCATATAACTAGGTTCATGTGGTTGTTGCTCCAGGACGATTTTCACGTCTCAGCAACTGGAGGAACTGGAGACAGCGTTCAAGGAGGCCCATTACCCCGACGTGTACGCCCGCGAAATGCTCAGCATGAGGACTGACCTCCCCGAAGATAGGATACAGGTAATTCGACATTTACGTTACAACAAACTTTCAAAACCTCCCCTAATTTCCGGAAAATACGATATTATCACCTATTCCGGTATGTTTTCATCCCCCTTGACTATTTTTTTGGCTGGTACATCATTGCTAATGATCGTGATCTCTTCCTGTCATTTCAACTATTGATTTCTATGTTGTGCGGTTTCATGCCTTCTAAGGGAATTTTAGCACTGTAAAAACCCTTATATAATCGAGTATAGCTTGTTTGAAATGACTGCCCAGTACCTACGCAGAAATTTACAATTAGGTCAATATCGGGCCAGCACTAGCAACCCATTGTCGAGAGTTGTACCAGAGCTGAAATGATAACGCCGCAAACCAGCCCTACTTAAAGGAATCCATTCAATTCAATTCACCTATAGGATAACTTTATAAGGGCATTAAATTGGCGAAACACGAAAAGCCTCAATCGCAGACTATTGGTCAGTAGGTTGCCCCATTGTCTGAACTGGGTTCCTTTAAGAATTAATCATTTCTAATGGTCGTTTGCAGTTCAAAATGTTCAAATTGAAAAACCTTTGCTTTCAATTGTTAGTTCCATATTGCGGCCTAATTGAAGGCAAAGTTTTTCAATAGTATCGGTCCACTAGTCGATTGACACTTGCGGCCGAGGTATATCGGCAGTCAACGTTGGGCCTATCTCGGCTCGATTCATAGGCCGATGTTGGCCTGAACCTAGTTAGCCGAGAACGCGATAGTCAACACTGGTCCATTGATGGCTGCCTCAGTTGGCCTAGTGCTAACGGCCAATGACGGCCAATATGTAAGTATGCTCGTCCGCCATTTTGATTCCAGGCTGCAGCTGTCAGCATATTCCATAATGTTACAAAGACTGAGTGAAAATTGTTCGTAACGAACCGACAGCAAGAAATACTCGATTGAAAGGGAATTGATTGAATAATTAAAGTACATTTTGCATGATCGCACGTTAGTTGAAGATTTTTTATATTAATACAATCTACGAAAGTCGATTATATGTGAAAATATCCATTAATATGTACATTCAAAATGGATGAAATATGTAAAATAAATGATAAATTTCAATGTCATTAATTATTCTGAGCATAATTATAAATATTTGTATAGAATAATATGTTAAATCAATAAATAATAACAGTATGTGAACATTAAAAAAACCAGCTTATTTCGCTGATGAAAAATTACATTATATCGTCGGTATTAAACGTTTGAACGACTTTAAATCTAATTGGTAATCATTATTCCCATCATTCCCGTCCATAATAATAATTTTTACGCAAAAAAAATCTATAAATATCCCTTAGCTTTTTGCCGTGTTCATATACGAAATTGGCAATGACAATATGACCACACGGAAACCGAATGGCGGACGAGCATACCTACCTCTACAGCGCTTTAGTGAAACACATAATTCCAACTTATGTACTCTCTCGTGATTCCCATCTAAATTCACGAATAAGATTCCATACTCATTCCCATACACGAACTAGTAAATTCTAAAATTCAATTACCTCTCTTTGCAAAGTAGGTTCTAATTCCCTCCACTCCCAAATCGCGAAGTAGATGAGCTACGCGAACGTGGCGGAAAACAAGGGAACAACGAATGAGAAAGGAGAAGAAGCCGTTCATTGAATCCCGTACGAAAATATCCCGTTAACGATTGCTAAGCCGAGCCCGGGGCTCGTTATATTGTGTCCCCTCACGGATTGCAGAAACAAAAGACGGTTGCGACGGAGCTCCATGATTGGCCAGCAGGTCGCGTCCCGTTGAGCTGATTGGCTCGCGGAACCGCACCCACCCTGCAATGGCCGCTTTGTTGGTACGTACGCGTCAGTACGTTCGGTAATAACGGCGCCCAACCCTGCAGACATACCGCCGAGACGCGTACTTGTAGGCTCCGTTTTCGGGGGTATCGCCGGAAGGCGAATCCTGACTGATAAGGGGCAACCAAGGAGTAGTTTTGCGGTTAGGAACAAAATGTAGAGAATTGGGTTAGAGAACAAGTGTATCACGGAGTTGTCTATTCATTTCCGGATACAGTTTAGGCGAGGAAAAGTGTTCGACCATAGAAACACGACGAAATCAACGAGCTTACGAAGATCAGTGGTTCGTCCGATACATTTAAAGTCGATGTCAGTTTTTTAAAAATATTGGGGTAATTCGTGACACGAGATATGGTGAGACATATTGTGCTCTACTCTAAAAGTTGTGTGATGAAAAGAACTGATAGCATTTTTTTTAACTGTAGGGTTTCGCCATTGAAAAACAAGTTCAAATATTTGTTTATCTATAACAGTGTTCTCGGGAAAAATTCGTAAACGCGCATTGTCAAGATTTGCCCCGGTTTTCCCTACTTGCAAGTGGCAATGAAAAAAAACGTATCATTATTATAAACTGACAACGAAATTTTCCCTCCAATTATTGATCCTGAAGCTGTCTAAAGATTCCTCGCCCTTGCAATAAATCGCGGAATCATCCCTCTGATCTATATCCCTTCGAGGACTCCCTCATTCGCAGCTATCCCCACCCTAGAGCCCGAAATTAAGTCCGTTTGTCCACAAATTCACTCCGGACAACATCGCGCCGGCTCGTCATAACGAGCGATGGAATTATTGCGTTTCCTCGTTACCACGACCACTTTAATCGATACGCTTTGGGGGCGGCGCGCGTCCACCGGAAGTTCCATCGACTTCCAACGCGGAAGTCTGTTGAAGACATTTCGATTAACTCGCCAGCGGGAGCTCGCGCGACAAATGGATTCTTTTGTCTTGTTTTTTTTTCCTCTCCCTTTATTTTTTACCGTTCTTCGGCCATTCGTTGCACGGGCGGTAATTGACAGCCAATACCTACCGCGGGATCGCTATTCAATTTTTTTCGCCTTGCCTCCCGCTTTTTCGGAAGTATTGATTGCGCGGGGATTTCAAAACTTCCATTCAACGAAATCAATCGCTTTCTAAATGGGAAAAAAGTCAGTGTTTCGAGGGGTCGCGCGATCGATCCGGGAATTACATGTTTTTTCGTTTCCGGGGGGTTGGCGGAGGGGAAAGCTCATAAAATGCATCAATACTTTCAAAAACCCGAAGACATCAGAAACCATCAGAAAATTAAAGGTAAAACTAAAAATGACCCGTCACAATGTCATCAGAAATAACGTTTCAATATTCCCAACCTCACACGTCAGTACCCACCGCAATCAAGTCATCAACCAAAATGAGTCATGAAACCTATCATCACCTCCTAAAAAAAACCCCCCACGTTCCTCCACAACATCTCCTTTTGAATGAGCAGATCTTTTTGATGAGCCCTGAATGGCCGCCACGAATTCACAATAGAGCCTGTTTTCGCTTTCAAAAAATTTCCCCGCGAAGAACCTTTATTCGGATTCTGACCAAGAAGTCAAGGAAGAAGTTTCAAGTGCCAAAGGCGAACTGCCGCTACTCGAAGCTCCTTTTTTTCCTCGCCACCGGTAAGCCAGTTCGCCAATAAACCCGGCTACATTTCGCGTCGCAATTCCCCGCTAATAGGCAATGACTATCGACTTTTCGTCGTGGAATAACAAGATGGAGGATGATTAGACGCGAAATATTACGAGGCGAAACTCGGGCTCTTCGAACAAAGGGCGAAAAATCGTGGCAGCTGAATGGTAATCGGAGTACAATTAAATTACGTGATGCGTGATTCGGCGGATTTCATCAATTTGTCGATCCGATATCGTTATTTTATCTTGAAGGGTGTTGGTAATTGGCAGGAGGAGATGGAGGACGGTGTCGAGATGTTCGTTGACGTGGGATTAGAAAAACAGATCGCGAGGAAGATTTCTTGGATCGAATCAGTCGAGTTTTATTATTCGCTAGTGAGGAATTATTCCAACGATATGGAATAGAGGAGAATCACTTTTGAATAGCCTAATCCACTATGTACGAAGGCAAAAAAATTATTTTCCCAACAAAAAATTTTTCTCTGCTTCAAAAAAAGCGAAGAAAAATGCAACGACTCAGCTTGGATCCAAATCATGTTAACTGACACCACTACGTCTTTTTTCTCAGCGGCCATGAAACCGACTAAGGAAAGGTAATGGCGCGTGAACGGCTCAAATGACCCGCGAATTTCAGCGACATGACTACCAACCACCGAGCCATAGTCATGTTTACGTTTAGTGCTCGTAATATCCACGGAAATTGCGTTAAAATCTCGTTTTTCCGGAAATATGTATCATGCGGAAAGGTCTCCCATCAAGGTCGTCATCGCCACATGAGCAAGGAAAATAAAAAAAATCAATAATATTTTCATCAGCTACGAAATAGTTCGGAATTCGAAATTTCTAAATCGACACAATGTTGCCAGACAAACAGAGAATTCTTGATCATTTAAGGACTTTTCCGCCCTTAATTGCCCTTAAAAGGGCATTCAAGACCTAAAAATCACTTCATGAGCGGTTTCACTACGCACTATGAGCCTTGATTGCCTAGATTATTCTCTCCAAACACACTATGCACCATCTACTGTTCGCATTTGCATAACTCTAGCCCTAAAACAGCTCTTCTCAAGGCCACCCTTTTCCCTACGAAGAAATTCCGAAAATTTCTCCACCAATCAATGAAATCTCCAGTCTAGTTTGCCATCTGTGAAAAGACGAGTTCAGCACAAGAACAGTTTAGGACAGAGATCCTCGAGTGTATAATGCGCTGTACCTTTGTGCGAGCCCTTAATCGGCGGCACGCACACGGTCTCGCGAATTTCCACCCACACCCGGGTTTCGCGCTGATGCGTGGAGGAACATCCAAAAGACAAAATCAATAATAACGCCGTTAGTTAAGCCGAATTTCATGGCGATTCGTCAAGTGGAAGCGGACTCGCAATTTAAGTCGCATTAGCGCACGCCGCCTGCATAAAACCTTTGATAAACGACGTTCGTAAAAACCTTGTAAAACATTGCAAATCGTTCGCGCAATTTTCCCCGAGTCGCCTCCATTACGTCGGCTTTGAAGTCTATAGTACTTCACTTTTTTATCGTGTTTTTTAAGAGTTGACGGAATTTCGGCGTGTTAGGTATTCGGGGGCTAAGGATGTGAGTGTTTTTTATAAAGTTCATTTTTTGTATGTGTTCCGGAGGGAGAACGAGCCTTATTCGAGTGGGGCTTGAAACTTTTTGGACTTTCGGGACCTTTTTTGGAGGTTGAATTGTGGGTTTCAGGTTTTGGGGGATTTTTTGGGTTTTTGGATTTACGGAGTTTGCGTTTACGATGTACGAATTTAGCTTTGATTCATGTTTTGATGATTTTTTTTTTTTTTTTTTTTGAAATTATTTTTGAAATGCAGAAGATTTTGTTAAAGTTAACAATTTCCGAATATGTAAGAAATTGTAGACGGTTGATATTTTTTTCTGAATTAGAATTCGACTAGAATCTTGACATGACTTTTTTTGTCTCTTTTTGAGAGTTTGGGAAGATTTGTGAAAACGACGATCGTATTTCGTAAAATTTCAAAAACTTGTTTTCATGATTTTAAGCATACGAAAGTTTGACAATGTCTAATTTCTGTTTTGAAGTAATTCTTTTGTGTGTTGCGAAATTTCCAAACTTGGAACTGTCCACAAATGAGAATATTGGATTTGGAAAATCTAATTCGTAAAATTACAGATTTTCAAATTGAAAGTAGAGCATTTCAAGTACCTTCAATTTATGAAACTCTGTACTTAAATTTCCATATTTTAGAGACTTTCGCATTTTTATTCCAAAAATGTTGCATTTCGTAATTTAAAAAATTTTCTATCTTGAATTCCGAAGATCCAATTTGAAAATTCCACGATTTTTCAAAAGATTTTTTAAAGATTTTTCGGAATTTACAAAGTTCATCAACCTATTGTAATATATGTTTATATTACAAAAACTTTTCTTTTCGTATTTCATAATTTCCAAGTTGTGAAATGTTTCATAACGAAATATTAATCTTTACTTTAGACTACCTAAATTCGAAAGTGTTAGATTTTCGTAAATAGAAGGTAAAATTTAGAAAATTCAAAATTTTTTAAATATGTCACGTTTTATATTTGAACTGTCGTATTCTTCTATTCCAATTCTGGAGCTCCGAAGTTCGAAGAATTTCAAAAATTGAAGTCGAAAATATAAATTATAGAAGCCAATAATTCGAAAAGTTTTCAATTTTTCATTTAATGTTAAACATTTCCCGAATTCATCGAACTTTCGGCTACAAATTTCGTATTTCAGACACTCTTCTATAAGAATTTCCGAAATTTTGAATTTATAAATGTTTAAGCATTGGAATCTCCAGAAGACCAAATTAGAAAAATCCCGGATTCTTCAGTTGACATGAAAAATTTATCAGATTTATCAACCCATGGACTTAAATTTCCATATTCTAGACACTTTTCGATTTTAATTTTCAAATTTTGGAATTCAGAAACCTTTCAAAAATGAAATCTTTCATTCAGATGATCCAATTAAATAAGTCCAAGATTACTAATATGACGTGAAAATTTTCGATTTCTCAAATTTCTCAACTTCTAGACTTTAATTTCCATATTTTACACATTTTTCTGTTTGAGCTTGAGAATTCTCGAACTCGGAAATGTTTAAAAATTTGAATCTCAAATTCAGAGGACGCAATTCAAAAGTCATAGGTTTTTCATTTTACGTGCGAAATTTTTCAAATTTATCATTAAATGGAATCAAATTTTCGTATTAAAGACACTTTTCAATTCGAATTTTGCAAATTTTGAAGTCAGAAACATTCAAAAATGTCAATCTTTTATTTAGAAGACCCAAGTCAAAAATTCTCAGATTATTCATTTGATGTGCAAAATTTTCCAAATTTACCAATTTATGGACTCGAATTTCCGTATTTCAGAAACGTTGTCATTCAATTTTCAGAATTCTAAAATTTGTAAATGTTCTGAAGTTTGAATCTCAAGTGTAGAAGACGCAATTCAAAAAGTCCCTGATTTTTCATTTGACGTGAAAATTTTGTCAAATTCGTCAACTCAGAGGCTTGAATTTTAGTAATTCCGACATTTTTCGATTATAATTCTCGAATGTCTTAATTAAAAACATTGAAATATTCAAATTTGAAATCCAGAAAATATAATTCGAAAAGTTCTAGATTTTGCATCTCACGTGCAAATTTTATAAATTTATTATTCCATGGCCGTAAATTTTCGTATTCCAGAAACTTTTGATTCAAGTTTCTGAATCCCTAAATTTATGAATGTTCAAAAATATTAATCTCAAATTTAAAAGACCCAATTCAAAAATTCCCAGATTCTCCACCTGGCGCAAAAAATTCCGCAAAAATATGAACCTATGGACTCAAATTTTCGTATTTCAGATACTCATTTACCTGAATCATGTCAGAATGTCTGAATTTGAAAAAATTCCTAAATTCCTATTTTCAAGCCCGAAAATGAACTAAAAAATACCGTGCTTTTGGAGCCCATAATTGCTTCCCATTTCCCTCTCAATCCATAAATCCTACCCCAACCCAATTCCCCCAAAAACCAAAATTCCCCCAAACCCCAACCTTTTTAAAACCCCCCATTTCCCCCCCCACCCCCCCCCCCCCCCCAAACTTACCCCGAATCACCATGAATAATTGATTCCACGCAGCATTGACGGGCGAATTAAATTAAAATCGAATTAACGTCTCTCGCGTGATTCAGAGCCTAACGATTCCCCGTTATAATCCGCCTCTAGTCAGACGGAAAGGAACTGTCTTTTATACAAGCGTATCGTGAATCGTAGGAAAGTAGATGATCCCCATGTAGCTTCACCACGCGATGCACCTAACCCTGCGTCGCCGCCCGAATAATGGGGTGGCTGGAAGTGCTGGTGACTCTCATGAATTTTCTATTGCACATCGGAATGATTAAATGATCCTTCGACCAGAGGGTGAGGAGCTTTTGACTTCTCCGGCGCTTTTATTATCGGGGACGCGCGAGCCATCTCCTTCACGTATCAATTATTTATATTAATAGCCGTTCGTAAGCACCCTTCTTCCCGAGTGTCGCCCAAATTCGTGCCTCCGAAATCCTGCAGGATGCGTCACCAGTGACGCTCACGGTCACGGGAAATTCGCGAATTCGGACGAGGAAATCTTAGGGGAATTCTTTGGGATTCGGGAATTGGTTTTGAATTTTATTAAGACTATATATATTGTGTGCATTATCGTGTATATAATGTACGGAGCCAATTCGAATTTATCTATTTTTCAATCATTAATGGAAATTTGGGAGGCTTTGGAGATTTTTACGTATTATGTATAATAAAATGACAAATAGATATGAATTTTCGAATTTTGAAACATTTTCGAATTCAGACATTGATTCAAAATTAAACATTCTAAATTAACGATTGATAAGACTCTAAAATGACAAAAATTCGCGAAACTAGAGATCTTCCGCGCAATGAAACTCGGTGAAACGTCGGAAAATTCGCGTTCTGATATAATTTCGGTAGCGTTTTCATCGAGGAGAACAGGGCGTGGCGCGGCTTCGGTCCATGTTTCTCCGTAATTCGGTTAGCGAGATTTATACGCGGCCAAATCACGAATACCCCGGCCACGTCTCTCCCGATTTTGTTTTTGTTCCCCGGTTTATTAGAATTTACAATCGTGCCCGTTGACAATAGCGAAACGCCCAAATTGCTGGATTTGTCCCCTTGTTGCGCCCGAGAATAGGGACCCTTATTTATTTCGGGAGTAACTGACTGTTTCGATATACATTATCGGTCAATTTTTGGGGTAAGACGCGACCAGCCGGAATTTCATCGCTTTGTCCGCCAAAGCCTCGGTAAATTTCACGATTTCTCGAGCCGGAAAATTCGAGCTTTTCCTTTATTCGGGGCTTCTTAGGGGTGGATTCTTCTTTCGGTTGTTAGAAGTGGGGTTAGAAAATTTTGGTGCTAATTTTGGAAAATTTCAATCGAAGAAGGTGATATTTAATTTTTTGAGAATCCAAGCTTACAATTTTTAATCTGAAATTTGAAATTTTATCATTTTGGGATTTTCGAGATTTTATATTGGATATTTTCAATTTTAGAAAATTCCCACTTCCAAATTTTGAAATTATTCGAAAATATTCCTAAGACTCCAATAAATGTTCTAAAAACTTCCAAAACTTCGAAATTTCATGATTTTTCAACACTTTCGAGTTGCATAACTCTTAAAAACTTTGAAATTTCATGACTTCATGCAAAGATATCAAAAATGTTTACATTTCTGTAAAACTTGACAAATTCACAAAAATACAAAATATCGAAATGATATGAGATGCTTCAAGACTTTGGAATTCATCGCAATTTTTGTCGAGGCTCCGAAAATTTCAGCTTTTCTGGATTTTCGAATGATTCGCAACTTCCAAAACTGTCAAAATTGAGACAATTTTCAAACTTTACGAGCTCAAAACATAACGAAAAATGTCGCAAAATTCCTTCAATTCCAAACATCCCCAAACCCCGTAACTCCATAAAACTTGAAAATTCCACAATTTCATAATTTCGTCCAAAACAAAAACCCCTCCCTGATCAAAATCCTTCCTTCTCCCTCATTTCCCTCAATTTTCAAAATACACGTTCCACGTGACTTTCCGATTCCCCAGAACCCTCTAGTATCCCAAAAAACCCAAACTTTGTTGCGTATTATATTCTTTGACTCCCTTTTCGCCGGCAAGTGTCCCTCGTAATGATGTACTGACGCGTGCCGCGACGCAGCGGGGAATCCCCGTATCCCATGGTCCGTCTAACGCGACTATTTACCAGTTAGTGACCGACTAGTCTCACGTCCCGTGCATTATTATACGGTAAATAAGTACTGCGTTCTTGCGGGGAACAACAACGCGCATCGTTCGCACACTCGTTACTCATTTGCGCGGATTAATTGGTTCAAGGGGTCCTCCTTCGGTGGGAAACTAATCATACGACAGAGATGATCATTATTCTCACATTACAATTTTCGATCCAATTTGCCACTCTTTGGGTGGTTGCCAATTGTTTTTTTTCTTCTTTTTTTTTTTTTCTTCTTTTTTCTTCGCTTGAGTACACTCTTTTATGGGTGCAATGGATTTTTTTTTTGGATTCACAGAGGTGGGAGGAAGTGACATTTATAATTATTTTTAGTGTTTCGATAAATTGACCAGCACAGTTGATAAAAATTACGATACGGCGAGTAAGTTTAGAATAAATTAGAATTCTGAATGTTTCGACTACTCATTATGTTGGAAATGTCGAGAATGAAAAAATTTTGAAAAATGAATGACAAAAATTGAAGCTATTCGAAGATTGGAAGAACTTACATCATATATATAAAAATAGAAAAACTAAATTTCAGTCAACTTTAAATATTCGTCAATTGATTTGAATTCCATCGATTTATTTTACGATTCAATTTAAATTTTTATTCATTATTCAACTCAATCAAATTTGATGTCAATTTAAAATTAACCAAAATTCTCATCCGATATAAAAAATTCGATAATTAAAGATACGTGATCACTAATTACGTAAAATTCGACTAATTACGAAAAATCCACCCTTTTTCTTCAAATAATTCCTAATCCTGTCTAATTCTTCCAATGTCGACGACGTTACGCCCCGTAATCAGGCCAGAATTCGCCAATCATCGCTTCATCCACTATAACTTCTTTGATCCTTATTTTCATCCCTTCCTTTTGCACCCTTCATTCAATTCCTTGGAGTCCTTTTTCCCTTTGGGGATAAAAATTTCCTAATCCTTTTTCCCTGCAAATCTGATTTCGAGGATTATCCTCGTACCGGAAAACCGGCGAATCCTTCTCTTTATTTCCGTTTCCATTTTCATCCTCTTGTTTTAGTCGTCGTCCTGATCGATGATACACCAACAGGACACTGCGCATGGCCGACTAAATACGAAGTAGTGTTCCTTACGGTTCATCATAAACATAGTCGAATTTGGAAAATTTTTTAATGAATCTGAAAATAATACATTAGTTCATAATGAGTATAATTTTAGTGTTGTTGATTATGCATTTTTGAATTGTGATACTTGCGAGTGTACGAATATTTCAATTTTTGACAAGATACTTTTTTAAGATACTCGAAAATTGTTTATGAATTATGGAATTTGGTGAAAAAATGAGTATTTTTTAGTTTCTTCTTTTAATAGATTAGATATTTTGGAAGTTTTTATAGTAAATGATACTGAGTTAAAAAGATGAAAATTTTGTCGAAATTTTTCGATTTCGATCTCACAAATTTTCGAGAGTTTGATATTTTTAATTTATATAGTATTTCGTCATTTTACTTCAAGACTCACAAATTGAATGATTGGAAAATTTCAAGATCTCAAGTATTCTAAATTTCGATAATTTTAACGTTAAACTATTATGAGTTAAAAAATTAAACATTTCGATTTTTCGACTCCCGAAATTTTTCGATTTCGATGTCAATTGCGATTTTCATAATTTTTTGATTTTCTGGTTCTTCTTTTTGAAATTTTCGAGTTTGATATATTTAATTTGAATTTCGCCATTCAATTTCAAGACTCGCAAATTTAAAAATCGCAAAATTTGAAGATTTAGAATATTAAAAAAATTAAAATTATAAACGGTGAACTATTCTGTATCGACAAATTCTGAATTTCAAATTTTTCGACTATCGAAATTTATCGATTTCGATCTCGAAAATGTTTCGATTCTCGTATATATCCTCAAATATTTTCGAGAGTTTAATATTTGTAATTCATATTAATTTTGTCATTCACTTTTGAAATTTCAGACTCACAAATTATAAAATTACAAAATTCGAAGATTCAAAACATGAAAACTTCGGAATTTCATAGGTTCGAAGAGGAAACTATTTTAATTTCAAAATTTGTAACTTTTTGATCTTCCAATTCTCAAATTTGAGATTCTTGAAATTTTGAGATTTCGGATCCCAATTCGAATTCAGTTTAAATTTTAAATGTATTATTTTAAGTATTCGTACGTTCTCAATTTGTTGTTCACAAAATTCAAAATAAAATGACGAAAATTTTCAATTTTGGCACATCGAACTCCAAATTTCCCCAAACTGAAATTTTCTCCAATTTTCATCTCATTAGTGTTAAAATCCAAAAACTCCCGAATTCTTTGAAAAAGAGTTATATTCGACTCCGTGTATGACGACGCGTCAACCTTATTTTACGGGTGAGATAATAAAGGAGCCAGAAAGGGTCGCCAAAACTTGGGCACTTCCTTTGAAAGTTGCCCGACGTCCATTTCGCGAGTGCGACTGCAATGCAGGTTTTTCCTTTTTAACCAAGGGTTTTATGATAAGGTCGGGGCGAAAATAGCGCTTCCGTTCTTGCGGCGCTTCTTGGGTGGCTGGGGGAATTATTCAAAGGAGGAGAAAACTCGACTTTCACGATTCAACGAACAAATGGTCCAAGTTTTTTCGAATGAAAAAGAGCGCAATGAGAGAATATGATTACTCCTAGAATAGGAATGTCTGAAGAGTATTTTTCAATACGAAATTTTTCAACAAAAATACACGTTAATGCAAAAATGTGAATCTCTGAGTTTTTTTTTTTTAAGAGTGGATCTCTTTTCGGAAATTATGAGATATTTTTGGGTTTAATTTCTCCATAATTTTCGGAAAGATTAGAAAAAGTTTTTGAAAATCATTAATTTTGCGACATTTTTGTGATTTTCTTGGAACTCTAGGATTTTTAGAGAAAATTTCCGTGAATGACTGACAGTTTTTAAAACTTTAATGGTTTTTATTGCATTATTGATATTGCATTAGAATTTTAAACATTTACTATAATTTTGTTGTTCTCCAATTTCCATAAAAACATTAGATATATCCAATTGTTTATACATATATTCTTATAATTTCATCAATAAAATCGTCACGAATACTTAACAAAATATCGCGAATTTCTTTGCGAATTCACTAAATTGGCGGAAAAATTTCGCCAATATAGTAGATTAATCGAAATTTCGGAAGATTTTTACCGACTCCGAAAATTCGTTACAATTTTCAAGAATCTCCAGTTTATTTTGGATTTCAGAAACTTCAATTAGAATTATCGAAAACAATTCTTTTTCAATAGCTGATGAATGACGAATAACTTGAAATTCGAATTCCAGGCGATTTGAAATTTATTCGGTGAATTCACAAATATAATTGAAGAATCCTCGAAACTTATTATGGTATTTTGAAAAATTTCCAGGATTTTTTAAAATTTTGAGCTGATTTCACAGAATTCAATAAATTCGAGTAGATTTCTAAATATTTCAGAAAAATTTTTTAAATTCATTCAAACTTCGAAATATTCGAAAAAATTTCAGGAAACTCAGAATTCCTGCCGAATTTTCCTCTGAAACTCGTTAAAAAATTCGGAATTTCAGATAATCCAAATTTTTATCTCCAATAAGGTCTTTATTCTGAATCATCGAAATTCAGACATCGAAATTCAAAAATTCGATGCCGAAAAATTTAACAATCTAAAATATTAATAAGGTCGATAAAATTGAATTCGAAAAAATTTTCAAATTCGTATTCAAAAACTCCGAGTTCTTGAAAGTGGTAATTTCGAAATAAATTGATTTCAAAATAAAAACTGTACAATTCGGAATTCGAAATCGGAAATTTCCGAATTTTTTCGAAACTTTTAAGATTTTGAAATCCGTAGATCTGAGTATTTTCGATCAAAGTTTTCTTCAAGATTATAATTCAGAAACTCCGGGCTCGAAAATTCTAATGATTCGAGAATTTTCAGAAACTATAAGGTTTCATCCAAAATGTTCATCAAAATTCAATCAATTTTCCAAAAATTGTTGGGAATCCGAAAATTCCTTATTCATTCGACAAATTCATGACTATTTTCTTCCACTTTCCCCAAAATCTATCAGTTTCTCCATTTTCGGAATTCTAAGACTCCAAAAAACGTCCTCGAAGTCACACTATTCCTAAATTCTGAAGATCGAAAAATTATTTTGAATTACAAAAAAAAATTGACCAAATATCAAAATTTCCACAAATCTTCATTCATTCACACAAAATTTCAAAAATCCAAGTAAAGATAAAAAAATTTCCCCATTGAAAAAAAATTTTGCAACAAAAAAATTTGTCCATTTGAATAAGTTCTCCGTGAAATCGAATTATCTCCATAAATTCCTCCCAATTTTTTAAAAATCGAAAATCCTTATTCTTCTCGTATTATCAAATAAAAAAAAAAAAACATTCGCGAAAAAAAAATTTCCGATTCGAATAACTTCTCCAGAAAATCGAATTCCTTCCATAAATTCCTCCCAATTTTACCCAAATCAAAAATAGCCATTTCCCTCGTAGTATCGAATCAAACAAAAAGCTCGCTATGTAAAACGTAGAAAAACGCGAGCCGTTATAATCGGCCGGGAAAGATGCGAGCTCGTCGGAGCCTAAGTGAGGGATAATTTCAGGGTAACTGTGAGAATTGACAGGACAGCGCACATTTCCATTCATTCGAATTACGCACCGATTCTGCTGGTGACTTTGGAATTGTTGCTACAAATTGGTGCACGCCCTACCCTCGCAAACGCCCCTGCTACTGCTCCTGGCATGCAAGCCCAAATGATGCGTGCCTAGCATTTAAATAATATACGCTCCCAGTCACGTACCGCTTCTATACAGCGGATAATTATTATTTTCTCTCCTACCCCGCCGGGAAAAAGTCAATCCAACGCACGCGACGAATTTGTACGAACACTTTTTCCTTGTGAAAAAATTGATTTTTGGATTTTTGTGTTTCTGGAAAATTGAAAATTAAAAAAAAAATTAATAGGTCCTAACAGCCCCCCCCCCCCCCCCCCCGAAATTGAAGAAAAAATTGATTACTTTTGTAAACAACATCAATGAAAATTTTAACATGGAAAAAATCAAAAAATTTTAATTTGATGCCTCAACAATTTGTTCCAAACTGAGATTTTTAGTAATTTGGCAAGTTTCAAGTTATGTATGAAACTTGGTAAATATGAAAATTATCAGGGTTTTTATTTTAATTTTAGAAATTTTGGAGATTTTAATGGTAAGCTATTATAAATTAAAAAACCGACAATTTTGATTTTTCGGCTCTTGAAGTTTTTCGATTTCCATCTCGAAAACTTTTTATTTTGTAATTTCAATTTTCCGAATTTAGAAGTTTTCAAGTATAAATAGTTCGATATTTTTAATTTATATGTTGTGTTGTTACTTAATTTTGAACTTTAAGACTTACAAATTGGAAAATCGCAAAATTCGAAAATCCAAAATATGAAAAATTCGACATTTCGGAGGTTTTAATCGTAATCTATTCGAAATCGAGAATTCACAAAGTTTGAATGTTTCGATTTTTACATTAAAACGTCTTGAAATTTTAAGTATTTAATATATATTAAAGTAAATTGTGGTTAACCATATCTCATGGCGGTCTTTGGTATCCTCACAATTCCCTTCCTCTCCCTTCCAACACCAATTCCTTCCAAACCTTCCCACTCCTTGCCATGGACTCAATATCATCATACTATTGACCGGCATTTACGTCAACTATGGGATTTGGCAACCCTCCCCCCCATTGACTCGCTTGGGAAACCATGGAAAACCAAGCGACGGTATAGTTTTCAGAGCAGAAAAGCTACAGAAAAAAATCTGACCCCGCCAGGATTCGAACCCGCATCCTCGAGCCTGACAGCTTGATGGCTTGACCACCGAGCTACTGCGGTTCTTTAATATATATTATAATAATATATATTAAATTCTCAATAATAATGATTTGTACTAATACGTATAATATTTTTATATATATATTTTTTTATCCAATTTAAGATGTATTATTCCAAGGATTTGAACATTGTAATTTACGAGTCACAAGATCATTAATTTTTATTATTTTCCGATTTTTAATTTTCAATTCCTCGATTGTCGAAACTGAAAGCTCCGAAATGTAAAGAGTTCTAGATTCTCAGTTTCTTTATTTTGTTAGCATATTTTAAATTTATAATTTGAGATTTTGAACAGTATGAACATTGAAATTTTCAAGTCACTAGAAAATCAATTTTCATTACTTTCCGTTCGATAAAATTAAAAATGTTCAGTCTTATTTCATAACTATTAAAATTGACTAAAAATCTGAATTATGCAATTTGAAAAATTCGAATTTTAAAATTTCAAAATATCAGTATTTAATTTCTTCCATTCCGATATTTTTTTCTCAATTTTCATATGCATGTCTCAAAATTTGATATTTTGCAATTTCTTCGATTGTATAATAAGCATTAATTGACTGAAATTTCGGAATTGAAAAAATATGCAATCGTTTATATTTTGAAAAGTGGAAT
This sequence comes from Platygaster equestris, assembly GCA_030522785.1. NCBI lineage: Eukaryota > Metazoa > Arthropoda > Insecta > Hymenoptera > Platygastridae > Platygaster > Platygaster equestris. The sequence continues at coordinate 5,581 of JAPYZK010003523.1, read as the reverse complement.
ATGAATGAAATTCTCCAATTACAATTTTCACTTACGAACTCGAATTTTCGAAAATTGAAATTTCATTGAAAATTTTTATATATATTTTGAAATTTGTAATTTGCAAAATTCGAGCTGAATTCCATAAATTTTCATGTTTGGAATACAATGCGAAAATCGCAAACATTCTGAGGTTAAAAATATGAAAAATTCGAAATGTCAAACCTAAAATAGTTTACTTCAGCCCTCGAAAACATTTTTTAAGAAACCCACTCCCTCTGCGAATTTTTTCGCGTACATCCTTGGATCCAAAGCATAATTAATCGCTTGGTTTCATACTCTCGGTAATTTGAGAAGTGTATAATAAAACACGCTCTTGTTATAAGAAGGTCATTGAAGCTGATACCCAAAGTGGATGTAAGTTTCAAAGAACACGTGCTGCGCACTGGGTGGTTAACAAGTATTTTAGTTGCAGTTTTTGCTACGAACGAAACACCGAAAAAAAAAAAAAAAAAAACATCGCCCAGCGCCCTATAAAATCCATACATGATTAATATCCAATTTTCGTTTTCAGTTTGTAATTTTCAAATTTGGAAATTTCTCGAATATAATAAAATTACAATACTCTTCAAATACGAGCAAATCTCGAAATTCCTCGAATACGAGAAAATTGCCCACAATTCCTAAAAATTACCACTAATCACGTACATTCCTCAACAATCATCAAAATGTTCGGAAATCACGAACAAAGATTTAAAAAAATCCAAAACTCCAAAATTCGAAGTTCCGAAAATCCAAAATCCCGAAAGATTCTAAAATTTTGGTAGAGACGAAACCCTCAAATTTGAAAGGTGAAAAAGCCTCGAGGGTGTCTAAAATTCGACACTCTTCCGGAACCTCAAGTTTTGTCAACTCGTTGCAAAATATTCCATTATTGCAGGTATGGTTTCAAAATCGAAGAGCGAAATGGCGAAAGACGGAAAAGTGCTGGGGCAGAAGTACAATAATGGCGGAGTACGGTCTTTACGGGGCAATGGTCAGACACTCGTTACCACTCCCAGAGACCATTCTCAAAAGTGCCAAGGAAAACGAGTCCGTAGCACCCTGGCTTCTAGGTAAGTGCACCCAAAAACGCCACTTACATTCATGGTCCCTCGAGGCGGCAGCGGAAAATAGAGGGACAGAATTTCAATTTTTTAACACGGAAAACTACCCCTCAATTCTCAATTCCATCATGCCGAATTACAAGCTTGAGGCTCATTTTCGAGTTACACTATTTGTATAGCCTTAGGCACATTTTTAAAGTCGGATTTGAGAAGTTATCGAAGTTCGGGAAATTTGAATGATTTTATTATTTTTGGATTATTCGAAAATTCTGAGGATTCTAGAAAGAATCACCTGAAAAATTGTAAATTTGAGCAAACTAAATAAAATCATCGAAATTAAATGAAATCGACAACAATTTTTCGAAATTTTCATAATTACAAAAGTTTGGGAATTTTGACTTATTTAAAAAATTCGAAAACTTTATAAAGATCGAAAAATCTGGAAGCTTGAGAACATATGATCATTGTTGGATGATTTGAAAATTCTAAGGATTCTAAAAGTAAACACCTGAAAAATTTTAAATTTTGTGAAAACTTAATAAAACCATCGAAATTAAAGAAAATCAACAAAAATTTCTCAAAATTTTCAGAATTATGAAAGTTTGGGAGTTTCGACTTATTTAAAAGATTTGAAAACATTATGAAGTTCAAATAATCTGGAAAATTGGGAACATTTTGATATTTTTAAATGATTCGAAAAATGAGTCCAAAATAAGTTTTTTCCCTTTGGAACATACGATACTTTATACACCGAAGGCAATAAAAAGGTTTTTCGGGCCCGAGCAGGCCAATAAAGGACCGTTTATTGCACTCAGGTGTATAAAAGTATCAACACATGAAAAATTGAAAATTAGTAGAAACTAAATTATATCATCGAAATTAAACAAAATCAACAAAAAAAAAATTTCAAACATTTCGAAATTATGAAAGTTTGGGAGTTTTGACTTATTCAAAAAATTTGGAAACTTTGTAAAGTTCGAAAAATCTTGAAAATTGGAAACATTTTGATATTTTTGGATGATTCGGACATTTTGAGAATTCTAAAAATATAAACACCTGAAAAATTGTAGATTTGTAAAAACTGAATAACATTATCGAAATTAAATAAAATCAACAAAAAATTTCCAACATTTTCAGAATTATAAAAGTTTGGGAGTTTCAATTCATTCAAAAAATTTGGAAACATCATGAAGTTCGAAAACTCTGGAAAATTAGGAACATTTTTATATTTTTGAATGATTCGAAAATTCGAATGTTTCTAGAATTATGAAAACCGGAAAATTATAAATTTGTGAAAACTAAATAAAATCATCGAAAATTTTTCAAAATTCTCAGAATTATGAAAGTTTAGGAGTTTCGACTTATTTGAAAAATTTGAAAACATCATGCAGTTCGAAAAATCTGGCAAATTGGAAGCATTTTAAGATATTTGGATGATTCGGAAATTCTGAGAATTCTAAAAGTATAAACACCTAAAAAATTGTAAATCTTTAAAAACAAAATAGAATCATCGAAATCAAAATGAAAAAAAGGTATAAAAAAATTAAAAATTATATCGAAATTCGGAAGTTTCGACTTGATTGAAAATTTTTAAAAATTCACAAGTTCGAATAATCTGGAAAATCGGAAACATTTCGATATTTTTGCATGACCCGAAAATTCTAAGGATTTTTAAATTGTAAAAGTGCATAAAAATTTCGAAAATGGAAAACTTGGAAAATTACTGAGATCTTTTTCAAAATATAAATAGAAAATTTCAGTATGTTGAAAAATTCGAAAATTCCTAGAAAATCCGAAAGTATTGGAAAATCAAACGAACTTGAAAATTATGAATATTCCGGAAAAGTAAACAATTTTTTAAAATTCACAAATATTTGATATTCTGAAAATATCACGAATTCGAACAATTTCGATATTTTCGAATCATTCTTTTTCGCTTTTCCTATTTTTTTGTTCAACTCAATTTTTCAAAATTCAAACGTTTCTAAAATCAGTTTTTCAAAAAAATTTTAAAAATCCCTAAAAAACCAATCATCGGTTTTCTAGTTTTTCCTGTGCCCAATTCAAATAAAAATTCCACTCACTGCAATTAGTATTCAAAAATGCACTACAGATAAGTTACATTCCCATAATTCAAGAAACAAAATGAAAAAAAAATGAAAATTAATGTCTGAAAATTCACTTTAGACTTGTCAACTTCAACCAATTCAACAGTAAAAATTCCACTCTCGAAATGACTATCCAAATTCACTCTAGACTAGTTAAATCAACCTTATTCAGATTAAGAGACCATTAAAGTTCGAAATCACGAAAAATCTCGAAACTTTTTTTTCTGTTCGTCTCTATCAGCGCAATCCTCTAAGACAAGCGGCTTTAATCAAGAATTCGAAAATAATCAACGCAATGTGATTGACTGTGGGCCCGCAGGGATGCACCGGAAGTCGATCGAGGCCGCGGAGCACCTCAAGTCCGGCGGCGAGGACAGCGGCAATGACCACGCGGGCGGCGGTAGCAGCCCCCCGCCGCACCACAACAACCACCACCACCACCCAGGTGGCCCTGCAAGCTCCGAGAGCGGACAAGAGAGCCAGGACGGCATGGCGCCCTCCTCATCCTCGTCGGGTACATTTTTTACATTCATCAAATACAATTCATGAATAAACATCACATTTTTCTTCATTTATCATCAAATACGTTCATTACGGTACATGAAGGATGGAAATTTTCTAAAGTTCCTATACAATGAATAGAGAGTTTTACCATCTGTAAATGTGTTAGGGTGTACGTGTCATCACTGGTCCAAAATGGCGGCAGTGCGCATGCATCCATTGATACAATCGACGCATTCGACTGTGTACCTGTGTTTCATATTGCAACCGCCATTTTGGACCCAAGCCAATCAAAAATTTGCACCTGGACTCTCTATTTATAGGAAATCTAGACGCCACTATGCGATAACCGGTTACGCGCTATACGATTTCTTGAGCATGCAACTGGTTATTGAGTGAAGTTCTTTAACTGAGAAAATTTAAATTTAAGAATGATAATTTTTAAACGTGCGCATAGTGCAAAATCTAGGTAATAGGTGTTTGAAAAAAATTATTTTTCCGAAATCGCTCGTTTTCATGCATGAACAATAATCCCGCGAATTTCGCAATCAAATTGTTTCTTTTGATTTGAATTTTGAGTTTGATGGATTTTTTTCTGATTTTTTGAATTTTTTTGATTGAGGTTACGAAAAATTTTGAATAAAAATATTCCGTAAACGACGAAACTCACTCGATATTTTCCAAATTCGGTAAGAACTAGACAAAAACCGATTAATAACTAGTCAAAATCATTGAGAAATCGGGGATTAACGAAAATTTTTCGAAAAAATATTCCTTAACTTTACATAATTTTACTTTTGAAATCTAAATATAACTATAAACTTGACCCGTCAAATCATTCTGAAAATTCTTGAAATTTCTGAGAAACAAAAGAAGAAGATCTAATCTCAACTACGTTTTTTCATTACAAATACAAAAAATGATGAATGATAGTTCACTTCCAATTCCCTTGCTTCCTACGCCTTCCTACGCCACTGGCGAGAACCGCTGCTCCCGCCATAAAATCGCGCCCTCCCCCCTCGCGCGCTCCGTGCTGACCTGCCGCAACGTACACTGCACAGCCTATTTTCCCCGAAAAATGTCTCGAGTAGAAAAATACGGCTTTTTGAGGGGGGTGGGGGGGGGGGGGCGATGCGGAGACCAAGAGAAGAGCAAGAGAGAGGGAAGACTCGTGCCCTGATCTGAGACTTGAGCGCGCAATCGGAAAATTCGGTCGAATTTCTATGGCGGGTTTGAGATTCCTGGAATTTTATTTTGTACAGATTTTTATTTTATTTTAGGTGTAATACAAGACACAGAACAACTGAGAAACGAAAGCATCGCGTGTTTAAGGGCAAAGGCGCAGCAGCACCAGCTGCAGCTGAGTCTTCAGCCCTCAACAACCCCCGCGGGCGCCAGCTTTACACCGGCCGCTCCGAATAACACCATTCACGCTTCAGTAGTGTAAACGCCGAGAAGACTGTCTAATATGCAACACTGTAAACGACGAAAACTGAGATTTTTCAGTAGTGTTGCCAGAACGGTGGTTTTCCCTGGACCGAGTCTACAGAACTTAAGGTTTTTTTGCCCCTAGAAATTGGAATTTATTAGAGCGAGGATTATTTCCTTATTTTGAGTAAATTGTGAAAGTTGAAATAGCATATTACATTACGAGTAGTGTTAGGCACGTCTTTACACGGGGAGCCCAATGTTCAACTCGCACTGTGAACATTGGACTTCCCATGCAAAGACGTGCCTAACACTTCGAGTAATGTACGATATTTTATTCGAAACCACTCAGTTACGAGCCTGTAGGGCCGTCTAAAAAATGAGCGTTGTGTGGCCCCTTAGCGAAATGGTGCAAAAACAGCCTATAATACGGTTGATATTCACTGACATGGCAGTCGT
>JAPYZK010003522.1:0-11771 GCA_030522785.1 Platygaster equestris | reverse complement strand
ATTTTTTTCACCCCCCCCCCCCCCCCCCCCCCCCCCCCCCCCCCCCCTTAAGAAGCGTTACATAATGTATGGACATCCTCCCCGAGGATGCGGATCAATTCATGAAGCGGGAGCGAGAGCGGATTCTGCGCCGCAATCTCATCACTCGGTCGACCTCTCGCACTCCTGTGACCCTGACATCTTACCGCCCTTTCCTTTTCTGCCCCCGGATGACCTTCGGCCTCCGCCCAAACACCGGATTCATCCCCCGCGAAATTTCACCCTCGACTGTATTGAAATCTTGGGGGCATGGAATTCCCCGCAGATTTCAATGCAATTCGATTACCGTAGGTCATGTAACGAAACGATATAAAGAGTGAAATTCCAGACATTTATGAACGGAAAAACTAAGAATAATAATAAATAACAAAATCTGACTAATTTGAATTGAGAAGGTGTATTTTATAGCACGACTGAAAAATGTTGAAAATATTTACATTTTAGAGTTATACACTTTTCTCTATGTTTATCGAGATTGAAAATTTTTAATTTAGCTCCAATTAATTAACTTTAAATTTGATGCAAGAATGGAAAAGTTTTTGAATTATAATTTCAAAAACGTGTATTTTTAGAATTTTTGAAGTTTTAGAAATTTTCAAAGTTTCAAAAACTTTTGTTCCAAAAATTTTTTTCAGTTTCTGGCTTTATCGAGATTGAAAATTTTTAATTTAGATCCAATTGATTAACTCCATTAAACATGACGCAAAAATGAAAAAGTTTTTGAATTATAATTTCAAAAACGTGTATTTTCGAAATTGTCGAAGTTTTAGACATTTTCAAAGATTCAAAATTTTTTGTTCAACATTTTTTTCAACTTCTCGCTATATCGAGATTGGAAATTTTAAATTTAGCTCCAATTAATTGAATCAATTGAATCTGATGCAAGAATGAAAAAGTTTTTGAAGTATAATCTCAAAAAACGTGTATTTTTGGAGTTTTCGAAGTTCCAAAAATTTTTGTTACAAACTTTTTTTCAACTTCTGGCTATACCGAGATTGAAAATTTATAATTTAGACCCAATTACTTAACTTCATCAAATTTGACGCGAAAATGAAAAATTTTTCAATTTATAATTTCAAAAAACGTGTATTTTTGGAATATTCGAAACATTTTCAAAGTTTCAACATTTTTTATTCAAAAATGTTTTTGAACTTTTCGCTATATCGAGACTGAAAAATTTTAATATATAGTTCCAATTAACTCAATTAAATTTGATGCAAGAATGAAAGAGTTTTCGAACTATAATTTCAAAAAACGTGTATTTTTGGAGTTTTCGAAGTTTTAGAAATTTTCAAAGTTTCAAAATTTTTTGTTCAGAAAAATTTTTCAATTTTTCGCTACATTGAGATCGCAAATTTTTAATTCAGCTCCAATTAATTAAATTGATTACATTCGATGCAAGAATGAAAAAGTTTTTGAATTACAATCTCAAAAAACGTGTATTTTTAGAATTTTCGAAGTTTTAGAAATTTTCAAAGTTTCAAAATTTTGAAGTTTCGAAGTCTATAAGTCTGACAAAATGGAAAAATTCTCAATTTTGAAGCTCTGGGAATGTTCAATGTTTATAATGAGTTGCAAAATTCAAAATATAGAATTTCCCATTTTTGGAAGTGCAAAATTTCATAGTCTGATATCATGTTTACATTTCCTTATTTTAGTATTTTTATTGATTAATTCTAATTTTGCAATGTATTAACTTATTACTTTCTCAATTTTTGTTTATTGTAATTGAAATTTCGCTAAATTTGAAGTTCGAATTTTGGAACTGAGATAATTTAGAAACTCGACAAATTCAATATTTCGTTTTGTTAGACTCAAATTCCGAAAATTTCAAGACTGAACCGATTTAAAGTTTAAAAACTTCCCAATACTTTTTTGAATACTATAAAATTCGAAAAATATTAGGATTTAAAATTATATCGTAACTTTAAGAATTCTAGTTCCCGAAAATTTTATTCTTGAACGTTATAATCTCCAAATCCAAAAATTTCAATACTAAACACACTCAAAATTCAGAAACTTTAAAATACTTCTCCCAACACAGTACAAATTAAAAAATAATTTTGAAATGAGTAATTTTGAGAATTTCAAATCTCCAAAATATCATTTCACATGTGAAACGTAAAAATTTTCATTTTTATACATATAATTTAATAAATAAGTACAAAATAAAGTTATAATCTCGAAATCCAAAAAATCCAAAAATTCCACAAAAATTTTAATATCAATTGTATTGGAAATTTGAAAAAAGAAAAAAAAGTGTAAACACACTTAAAATTTAGAACCTTAAACATACTTCTCCCAAAATAATAAAATTTTTAAAAAATTTCAATCTGAAATTAGTACATAATTCCGAGAATTCAAGATCCTCAACATTTTATTTCACACATGAAATGCAAAAATTTCCAAACCTAAAATACCAACATAAACAAATTCAAAATTTGTCAACTTTCAATTATTTTTCCGAAAGCATTTCGAATTTACGATTTCTAATTCGAAAAATCAAAATCTCAAAAATTCCATCTCTCAATGATTTAATTCCCAAATTTTCAAGATTCAACACATTCAACATTTCGAAACTTTCGCAAAACAACTTCAATCTAAAAAATTAATAATTAAAGACATTCAATCCAAATAATCAGAAATTCAAATTTTTCAATATTCCATCAAAATACTGTATCTCTCATAAATTCAGCTTATCGAATTCTAAGCCCCCAACGCCCCCCCCCCCCCCCCCCGGATCCACAAAACTACTCGTAAAACGGACAATTCAACCTACCCTCAGGGTCACCCACTCCCCGACCCCAAAAACAACCCCTCCCACCCCCACGGAACAATCGACCCCCGATGACCCTGAAATCCCGAGTCGCACCCTCGGGAAGCCCGGGAGTCCCGCGCCGGCGCTTATCCTCTAGGAAGGATCCTCGTTTTTGCTACCCTGTGATTTGGGCGCGCTTTCGAGCGACTCGAGGCCGGCCGTTCCCGGGCAGGCTTCATTCCTGCGGGAACGAACCGGAAGCGCTCCCGAACACCGCGTCCGGTGTCCTGCCCGCCTGGTCACGGAGTCCCGGATTTTCGGGCAAATCGCAGTTTTTCTATCGGACGGACCAGCACCCCTTTCGCCGGCGCCCGGGGAATGCCGGCTTTTCGACAGGTGCGACTGTCCCCGGCACCCCCCGGAGGAGGCGAGCAAGGGGCGCGGGGACGAAATTTCGGAGGATTCGCGAATTCCGAGGGACGCACCTCCACCCCCCGGGGGTACTTCCGGTACCGCGTTATCACCGACAGCGCGTGACGGAGGAAGAACGCGGCTTCTCCCCGGAACAGGGAAGCAGGAGGACCCGGTGGACCCGAGGGATGCTGCAGGCTGGCGCGCCTGCGTGGAGGTGGTTTGGGGTTGGCGGTGGTTTTGAGGAATTCGGTTGTTTTAGGGTGGAATGCGAGGGGTGCGTTGTACATAGGGGTGGGCGACGATGCTAGATTAATCGATTTAATCTTTAATAAACATCCAGAAAATTGAAACACTTGGAAAATGTAGATAGAAATGTTTTACATAGGATTTGCAAATAAAAGCAACAGAATTGGAAGATTGGAATTACTTGATGATTTCACGTATAGGATTTGCAAATAAAAGCAACATAATTGAAAGATTTTTATTACTTGATGATTTCATGTATTTTGAAAATTCGTAAATTTACAAACGGTTTCGAGAATTATACAAATCGAAAAATATTTTTAATTGTTTTATTAATTTAGTTGTAATTGTTTAACGATATAAAAATTTACGAAAGTGGTCGCGTAGATATTTGAGTTTTGAATGAATTGAAAAAATTTTTATAATCATATGAGTTTTTTTAATACGAAAAGAAAAAGAATAGAACTGAAAGATGGTAATTAATTGATAATTTTAAAATTCGAAAATTAAAGTTTTAACATTCGTAAATTTACGAAGGTATTTGGAAAGAAAAATCTAAAAATTGCTAAACCGTTTAAATTGAAAACCTACATGTTTGAATCGACGAGTTTGTGAATTTAAGTTTAATCGTCGTAGTTTTGAAATTTGTGAATTTTGATTGGATTTTTTGACGACGTAAAAATTCACGACATTAGTTTCACGGATAGTAAAGTCTATAAAAATGTATAGTAAACCCAAATTCGAATGTGCAAATACGAAAAGGCTCACTAAAATTATGTGGATCGAAAAACTCGCTAATTTAAATTTAGAAACTGATAAAAATGTTAATATTCAACATCAAAAACATAAAGTTCTGAAATTTGAAATAGGAAATGTCAACTTCTCCAATTTGAATAAAAGAGAAGTAAAAATTTTCGAGTGTCGTTAAAATTCTTACAAGATTTTAAATAATCCCGTTGAATTTCAGACAGTTTTGTTAATTTTATAAGTTATCATCTCATTTTTTGAACAAAAAATTATTAATGACTTTAAGAATAATTTCCCAAAATCATGAAGGTTCTGCAACATTCTAGAAAATTTTATTACATTTTCGAAAAATATATTAAGCTCCTGGAAATGTATGCAAAAAATTTTCCACGAGTCAGGTTAATTTCAAGTTAAATTAATTTTTAAAAATTATCGGAAATTCCTCATGTTCATGAAAAATCTTCCAAGTTCAACAAAATTTGTTGATCATTCAGAGCATTGAAAAGAAAAACTAAAAATGTAAACAAATTCTCAAGGATTGTAAAAAAATATCAAAATCACTTTCAATGGGAAAAGTACAAGATTTTTGAAATTTAAGCATTGCCGAATCAATAGATTTTCATTCAGACTTTTGACAATTCGAAATTGGATACGTTCAAAAAAATGAATCCCTCAATTTTGTGTTTACATATTTGATGTTAAATTTAAAAGAATTAGACAACTACAACTTCTAAAAGTACAAAAATGCTACAGTTCAAAATTGATAATATTTTAAAATCTCATAAATTGAAATTACTTCGAAATTCAAGTTTAAAAATACGCCGACATCCAAAAATTATGCACTCAAAAATTGTCAAACCCTAAAATCCGAAAATCCACAAATTTCAAAACTCAATTCCTCAACATTCACAAAAATTAGTCGAATCATTCTAAACTGTCGCCAGTTAATTTTCCCCACAATTTTTTAAATTGCGCATAAATTTTCCTAAAAAAAAAAAATAATTCTTACACAAGACTTGACCCTCCTATCCTCCAATCAAATACGCAGTAATTGAACAACCTCTAAGACTTCATACTCGATTCGTCTTCGAAAAATAACGCTCCGAATGATAACACTGATAAGAGATAAGCGCGTGAAATTTCCTCGAAACAGCAACGCTCGAGCATGTGACCCTAGTAGCGAGGGAAATTCGCCCCTCGGCATCGGCATTTTCTCCGCGCAGGTACGCGTGTTGCGCTCCGGCCGCGAGGACCTTGCGCTAGGTCGGGAAAAAGAGGGAAGCTTAGCCGAGGCCGCTCCTGACCGCCTGCTCGAAGCCGGCTCCCTTTCGCTGCGAATTCCTCGGCTTTTCCGGAAACGCGCTTCTGCCCGGGCTTGCCCGCCTGTGACGCGACCCAAGATTTTTTTCACGAAGTCCGCGGGAAATACGAAACCCGCAAAGTTCAAGAATAATGCGGAAATGGATTTTCGGGAATATTTTCCTATGACTTCCCTTCGCCATGAAAAAAAAGTATATTGCGCACCGCTGCGGAAAAATACGAGTTTTGCGTTCGAGTACAAATGTGAGCTCCGAGGCAAAGCCGAGGAGTTCTCAACTCTGCACGAGGCGTAAACGAGTATTTTTCCGCGAGGTGCACATACGATTTTGTACGTCGAGAATTAAAAAATTTTGTACGGGAGAAAATGCAAGTTTGAGCGGAGCGAAAACGAGCATTTTTGCTCCGGAGGCGTACAAATTAGATTTTCTCCACGACTCCTATCGTCAGGTCCCATAAATGGGCATAAAAATGTATCACTGAACGAGAGCCTATTATGTGCTGATAGATTACGAAATCTCGAGTTTGAAAATTTAGACGTAGAAGAATGGGCAAAAATAATAAAATTACTACAAAATTCCCCTTAGAGAACGACTACCTATATTTGACCTATATAAAACCTAAACATAAACGACCTATATGACATACATAGCACTTATAAGCGCCATATAGTTGAGATATATTTGGCATATTTATGACGTATATATGACCTATAAATAACATATATATGCCATGTATGTTACTCCTAAATTTGTGACAAGTAAGTCACATATATCTCACCTCCATCTGGCCTATACTGCGTTTATATATAACCTATATAAACCAATGCACGCACATATAGGTGGGAGCGTTGCATATAGGTCGTTTGGGGTCTTATATATCTCGTTTACAGGTCATAAATAGGTCGTCTATAGGTCATATATGTGTGTTTTATTTGACGATTATTGGTCAATTATAGGTCACCTATATAAGCTATATATAGGTCATTTATAGATCTTATATATGTCGAATATAGGTCGTCGTTCTCTAAGGGTTGACTCAACGAACTCAGAAAATATGAAAAACGAAAAGAAATGCTTGAAATCGAGCAATGTTCGGAAATCCAGTAATGGAGTCTGTCATTCGACGTCGAGCGATTCGTACGCCGACCTCCACAGAATCCGAAGTTGCAATGGAACGCAGTCGGTTAGAATAACAATTGAACGCTCGTTTTCTTCGGGAAGAGTAGAGGAATCGATAGAAATGAACTCAGGAAATATGGAAAATGAACAACTCGGAATCTTCCAGACAGCCGGAGCTCTTAATCAACCCAGTTTCGGAACTGTTTATTGATCCGGAACTTGTCGATCCGGAACTCTCCAGCGTTCCCTCAGCTCTGCTACAGGAACGTTCTGAAATGTTCAGAAACAAACCCTCCTTCAGAAGAAGAAGCCAAAGCGGCACCGAGTACAGGAGTTAACGGTTGGAATGCGCGGCGTGTCCTCCAAGGTGTTCCCCGGGACCCGGGCTTGGCCACGCGACGCCAACACACACGCCCGCCGCTTAATAAAACGCGCAAGCGGCCACGATGAATAACTATCTCGCGGGGCAAAAACAGGGGGGAAGGAAAAAGGCGACAAACCGGTCCCTGGAGTTGCGTCGCCAGGCTGCTCGCCTTGCGCGACCTCGCCACGTCATGGGCCTTATTTTCAACGCGCGTTCCCCGGTTATACCCGAGCAGCGCACTCTCCTCGACATCGAATATGCACGCGAATAACTGTCTCCGTCCCGGTTAGTGGCGTGGTCAAAAACAAATGTGGTTTTTTCACAAAAAATTCCATTATATCCGTCTGATGGAATACGGAAAAATAATCGACACGTATTTTTTCTTTTCTCGATTAATCGAAAATTGAAGGAGATACAAAGGCTCAAAAACGCTGTAACGTCACTAGGGTGGTTTTGCCGCTTTTGAAGTCTTCCGCCTTGGTGACGTCACAGCGTTTTATCTCTCCAATTTTCGATTAATCGAAAAAAGAAAAAATACGTGTCGATTATTTTTCAATTTTCTAATTTACATGTAAAGTGGATTTGAAAAAAAAAAAAATTTTTGTGAAAAGACCGAATTCGATGAGCGGATGAAAAAAAATCTTCGATAAATTCGCAGTGATTTGTAAACATTACGATGATAGTAAATTTTTCAAATTTCTATCACTTTTGGGGGGTTTGAGAAAATTCTTCAAAATTTGTAGTTATTTCTGAAAAATGCGTTGATGAAATAACTTGAACTAATTTATTTGCAACATATAGTCTTCAGTGAAAAATAAAATTAATTTCCTTGAAAATTACCTCTAACAATTTTTTCTTTTTACGCCCCTGAATTTATTAAGCAAAAAATTAAGTAATTTGAGAGCCTAACAAAAATCTTCGATAAATTCGCAATAGTATTTTCAAAATCGTAAACTTGCGAAATCTCTTCAAATTTCAGGTATTCGTAGAAAATTTTGAATATTTATTCATTTCTGAATCATGTTAACAATATCACTCTAAGTATTAATATAATAGTGCACTCTTCGAGAGAGAATAAAAAATACAAAATGTTCGTCGAAAAGTCACCCTAAATTTTTTTCCCCGTACGGCCCTGAACATGACTGCCCCGCACAAGCGCTAGAATCTCTTTGAAATTTCGCGCGCTAAAATGCTGCGTTCACTCATCACGTGATCGCAAATCTCCCGCCGAGAACATTTTTCGCAAATTCAAATGCAAGGTGCGATTTTCAATATTCGAATACGCAATATTTTCGTCCATACCAATTAGACCAATCGATGAAATTATCCCGTCAGCCAAAATGCGCTTCAAAACGAAGAAACTTTGAACGTTATGATATCTTGACAAGTTTCCCACTGTAAATAATACAACTACTTCAGTAAAAAAAACATCGATGTTGAACCTTGCGCGAAAATTCCGTAAAATCGCAACTGTCATTGAAATACAAATTTTCACCTGCAAATTATGTCGAAAATTCCAAATATTCAGTATATTATTTTCTTACCAAAATGACATTTCATCTTGTCCGCCGCAATATGTAATCCATGATGAATGTGCACAACACGGGGGCGAAATAAGTGATTGTTATCGAAAAATACGAACTTGAAAAAAGGGTTGCGCGAAATTTTGCTTCCAGGTTCATCGAAACTTTTCCGCGCCGAATATCGCGCTATCCACGTCGCGATTCCCGGAAATTTCACAACACGCAACCGCAGGGGGCATGAAACGATTGTATTTGGGGGACAAGAAATCGCGATTTTGCATTTTTATTGATGGAAAATAACATTTCACCGGGTAAACAAAACAGTAAACCTTCGTCGCGAACGAGAGACCATGACTCACAGTACACACACACACGTACACTGTACGGACAAGAGACTTTTTATCGACTCAAGATGGCGGCACTTAGTCCTAGATCACGTGATTCAACATGCGCAGGGTCGTAGCTAGTAGTTTTGTTAGGGTGATCGACAAATTTGCAAATAAAAATCACGTTTTCCATCTTTTATTGCGAAAATTGCCAGACTGTGACTTGGTCATTTATTTTATTGAAACGCTCGGTATAAAATGTAATTTGCATCTTCTGAATTTGACTCGACTTCGATCAAAAATAGTCTACTTTTTCGATTATAGCAGTTTAGTACGAATTTTTCTATGAATTTTTGTGTAGGCTAAAGCAACTAACAATTCATCAAAATAAAAATTTGACTAGAAATACGAAAAAATCCCGATCGCAATTTTTTTCCCAAACTCATTTCCTATTTCCGGAAAAATCGGAACGTCAACTCGACAACTGAAACTACTCATAAATAATTGATATCTTCCGAAATTCGCTTTTCGATAATTGCAGTTTCCGGTATCAAATTATCAGAAATTCACAAACGAAAAAAAAGTACATGCATGCTGGAAAAATTTATCTTTCCAAGAAGCGATGGTGAATAATACAAAAGCTTCGTGGAACATTCGTTGATTAAATAATTACAGCTCGCGGTCTATGAATCAGTCGAAGTGTTTTCAGACGGAAGCGTGAAACTGATTCGTCATTCGCGGGTTTTTTCTTTTAATGCGAACCTTTTTTCCGAGCTGTTTATCCCGCGATCATTTTAAATCCCATAATTGACACGATGGGATTTTCATCAGCCCTGAATTCATATTTTTAGTTGTATCCTCGGTTTTCCATTTGATTTTTTTACGTTAATTGAAAATTGATCGAGATAACCATTTTTTGATACTTCGACGCTGGAAAAAGTCTACTCGCTATAATCCAACGGAATTCCAACGTCTCGAAAACCCCTACTTTGTCCCCTAGTGTTATAAAGTCCAGATTTCATCCCTCTTGCAGCACCCGATAAGAGAATCGCAATGTAACGCCGATAAAAATGAATCGAGTTATAAATCGAGACGTACGACCAGCATTAGGGAGACAATAAAACCTGGTTTAATTTTACGGAAGCTGCGCCTCGGGTTATGGCCTCAATATGCAGTAAAACTCGAGATGATTCTCGCGCTCAAGCTTCCTGTCCTTTTTTCAGGTCATTCTTTGTAAGCATTATGGCCACAAAATTTAACCCCTTGAATGTTCTTCGAATAAAAAGAGTCGATCTAAAATCAACGTTAGTTCACTTGCATGAGGGTCATTTAGATATACCGTAACATATTCACGTAAACACGATGCAAACACGGTGTAAACGAACTACTCACACGATGTTTACATTAAATTCACGTAAACTATACATATTATATACAGCAAATATTCGTTATTGTGCTACGCAGTGATCCCGAATTTCCGCTATTCGCAATCTTAATTCGCTGAAATCGATATCTGGACCAAAGTTGGCGCCAGCTCGTATCGTTAAATTATACATGTCGGCATCACATAAAAATATCATTGTCATCGACTTTTCCTTATCACGATATTCCGCTTGAGCGCGACCCGAGCAAATATCGTTACTCAACGTTTATCATTATTTGCCGATCGCGAAACGCGTAAATTACGCGGCGTAATAATCGCGTTTTTTTCTGTTTAAAGTTATTCCGAGTGAGTGTACCAATGTTCAAAAATTTTTCTGGGAAATCATTCGTTAATTTTCGGGACTTAAAAACGAAGAAAAACTTTGTCACCATTTTTCGACACAATTTTCTACTAAAAGCTTGAAAAATTTCAGCAACGTTTTTAATAAATAAATTCAATTAATAAATTGAGAATAAATTCCCAAAAGTTCTCGTATTCTTTAAACCATTTCATCATTTTCACTATTTTGCGAAAACTGCTTATATTCCAAGTTTTAAAGAAAACGTTGTATTCTTCAGAATTTACAGACATTATGTTGATCGTAAAAAAAATATTTTATAATCATTCTTATTATTAATATGTACAAATTAGGCGAAGGCGATAGCTGATGAAATTAACATAATAAGTGAATAAATTACGGCAAAACTCCAAAAAAACCAGTCTATTTTTTTACGTGTAGGGGGATTGAAAACCTCATCCTTATTACAAAGATCTGACGTGCAGGTCGTGCACTGTACCCACTTTGCACCATTGCAGAAATTTATTTCTTCTTCCTCATCCTGGGCGCAACCTCTTTCCAATGTTGGAGGCACTGAGAATGAGAAAATGATTAATAAATAAGTACACTGGCACGAAAAAACTATATTGTGCTACAATTTAGAGTTCATATAAATAAATAATTCGTCTATTCAGGCGCAAACGTTTGATTAGCTTGGGTCCAAAATGGCGGCCCCTATATAGGAAGCACAGGTACACAGTCGAATGTATGCATGTGTACCGCCGCCATTTTGGACACAGCGATACACGTACACACTAATCCATTCACAGATATTCAAACTTTATTTAAAGGAATACGACCGATTTTGAATGAGTGCGGGTGTGAGTTGAGTTGTCCCGAGCAATTTCAAGGGTAATGATCACATTACTATTAGAAAATTTTTTATTGTTATATTTCTTACCGTCATTTTTATAATGCTCGTCCTGCGCTCGTGTGTAACAGAACGTAGCGCAGGACTCAACGCTGGGAGCGTAGTCTCGAAGGTCACGACATTCCCCTAATATTGAGGAGGCGCACTTAATGCAATTCACAGAACGTCCCCCTGCGGAAATGAAAAATTTTTTTCACAATCCCTTTATTGAATGATCGATTTTCATCGCCTGTAAAGCAAGGCGAAAGTTGCCGAAGGCAGCCGAGTCGACTTTGCATCACCAGTAGT
>JAPYZK010003521.1:0-11772 GCA_030522785.1 Platygaster equestris | reverse complement strand
ATGCATAGCTCGATAAGTGCCTTTCACACGCGACACGGA
The DNA here is from genome assembly GCA_030522785.1 of Platygaster equestris. NCBI lineage: Eukaryota > Metazoa > Arthropoda > Insecta > Hymenoptera > Platygastridae > Platygaster > Platygaster equestris. The sequence continues at coordinate 11,733 of JAPYZK010003521.1, read as the reverse complement.
CGACGTTCGTGTCGCTTGTCTCGGTGGCCTTTTTTTCGTGTTTCTCTGATGTGGATGCGACGTGAAATCGTGGATTTGCACACTGGGAGGAGGAATTGGAAGTGTTTTGTGATTTTCAAGAAGGAAAAGCCGGAATTTTGTGCTGTTATTGGGGTTGATAGACGTCTCGGTTGGAAAATTGGGACGGATGATTTTTTTACTTTCGACTACGTGAAATTGTGACATTTGATGTTTAGCTTTTGAATTTGGATGGAAAACTTCGAAATATGGAAGATCGAATGAAAAATGGAATTTTTTATATAAAATTTCATCACCTTGAATGAAAATTATGAATAATTACCATTATTCAATTTTATATAGTTATGTAACATTTAATGAATAGATGTATAATTTTATACAAATTGGAATTTAATAATTTTATAGATTTCAAAAAACCCGTTTAATGAACAAATTGTAAAATTAATTAATTTGCAATAAATTAATGTATCTTATTCTTAAAAAAATGAAAAAATTATATTTCAAACTTTCATTTGAAGGAAAAAAAAACAATTTGAGATTAGCGAAATAAAATACGAAGTTTGAAATGAGCCAAATTTAGATTTTTTTTATTGTTTGGGATTCCAAATTTTCGAAATCAGAGTAAGAATAAAGAAATCTAGAATATTCTGATTGAGCCAGTAAATTCGGAAAATTTAGATTGAAATGTTTTTTCAACGATTTTTTTAGCTTGCATTTTTTAATTTTGAACTTCAATTCAATCCATTTTTGGTAGTGGAATTCCCATTAAAAAAATTGGGTTTGAAAGTTTCAGAAAATAGAGCGTTGACATTTATTAGAATCAGAAATAAATGGGAAAAATTGCAGAATTTTTAAGCTATTCAGCATTTTCAATTGTAATGTTTCAATATGGATTTTTCTAATTCGAATAAAAAAATTCAAAATTTTTTAATTTTCCAGCCTTAATCAGCACCTTTGAAATTGTACGAAATAAATGAAAAAATTTATCAAATTATAATTCTAAACGGTAAAATTGTGTAAATTCAAAGTTTTATGGAATTTAATACTTCTAGTTTATAATTACGAAATTTGTACGAGGCCTCGTACAGATTTTGTAATTTCGTCCTCGCGAGGACATTAAAAATGAGCTAGTAAGAGTTTTAACAAAACTCGAAAATACGAAAAAAAATATAGATATACATAAATATATAATATTTGTGATGAACAAAAGAAAATGCAGCAATTTGAAATATAAAATTTTTTAACATTTGAAAATTTGCATCTTTCAGTTTGCGTAGGAAATTTCAAAATTCGAAATTTCGTAGACTCTAGGTTTTATGATCCATAACGTGATAGAATTTTTTTCCCCGACCATCCGCACCTATAAAATCGATTTTTCATAAATTTCTTCAACTCCCAGGGAACATGTATCGCACAATTTTAAATAATTTTTCGCCCTTGATTATTTTCACACAGTCGGGATAAAATTTTGTTGCATGATATGCCATTCTCCCCGAAGATTCAAGCTTTACGTACGTTTTCTCTCTGGGAGGATTCTGCGGGTGACACAATCCATCTCGGAATAAGACGCTTTTAAACAGCGCGGTGGTCCAAAAAGGGTGGTGGTTTAAATTTGCGACTCGATCGTTTTAATAGCCCTCGAGTGGCGAATGGAAGGCTCGGCCGCCACGCGACCCCGCTGCTTTCGCGTTATCCCCATTACTGCTGATTCACACGTCCCTCTTTGTCGCTATTGTGTCGCGCGACAATGTCGGGCCTCCGAGAGCGAGTGACAAACGACGCAGCTTCCGAGATTTCGCCAAGAATATTGTCGACTTCGAGTTTAAATTCGCCTTTATCCCAGATTGCTCCAGAAACTACGCAATAACATTGGCCTGGAAATTCCTCCACCGTTTTGGGCCTCACGATCCAATTTTTGAAAATGCTCGTCAAAATAACCCAGACAATTTAAAACCACCACTACGCCAATGCTTTCATCATACATTTCTCGCCTCGAAACGCCGAGTAACTCGCGAGTGATGCGAGAATCAGGATTTTTCTTTTTCGAGAAATAAAATCAAACGAAATAAAAAAGACGAGTGTTTCGAAATAACAGCTGGACACCGGCGATCCTTTGGCGCATTATGGGATGCGTGCGAGGTGACTTCTGAAATTGCGGCTTCTGAAGGTGCCGCGCGAAGTGAGACGCGCGCTAGTCATTTGTGCAAGGATAGATGAGTGACTAAGCAACAAGCATTGTCGAGCGTTTAATAACTCTCGGTGGGTGTCTGCTGCAGCAGAAGCGCGTTGCACCAGCACGCCCTTGCCCGGGAGCCTACTTTTTTTATTTCTCGCCAGGATTAACAACTGTTTCGCCTCCGACGCGGCCAATTATTTTACGCGGATGGAACTTGAAAGGAAAGGTGCTGCCGCGAACCTCCATCCATTCCTGCATTTGTTCATAACAGTGGCGTGAATAGGACATTTTTGGGGAGATTTTGTACTCAATCCATCCTCAAAGTTATCATGATGATTCAAACCTTGAATTTTTAAACAATTAAAATTAATTTCCATTGTAATTTTCAAAGAATAGTGTTCTATAATCACTGAATCCAAATGACAAGAACCCGTTCTGTTTTCATTCTTTTGTGTTGTTCTATATGTCCGAGCTGGTCGATAAAGTTGACTCAGAACGTGGCACCATTAAATTTCACATTTTGTTTAAAATTGGGAAAATTAATGACAAAAACTTACGACAAAATTTGACAATGTAATACATCATTTTTTGGGCATTTGTTATAATTCCCCGAAATATAATTTTAGGAATTTCTAAAATTGTGCAATTTCTATCTGAAGGCTGGAAAATCGAAACCATCAAGCGCTATTCGCATTAAGGCTCATTTTTCCACCTCATTACATGAAAAAATAAGCCTTATCCCTTAAAACCTTTGGCAATAAAAATGCAATCGACTTTTCCTGCAAAATGGCGTAAATACTGCATAAGAGTGAAAGCAAAAGATACAGCTTTAATGAGTTTTTTCTCGAAGCTGCTCAGTATTTGATTGGCCACAGCGCTGCGTTGTAATTGAAGCCTTCGATGCCAAACGTGACTTAGCGCTACGATTGTTTCAAATTCGATGGTGGTCGCCGACAAACAATGCACACAAAACGAAGCCAATCTCGCCTTCCTTCCTTCTTTTCTCTTCGGTCGCCTTCATTTTCCATCTTCCTTCAACTTCCTCAGAAGGCGAGTCCAAAATTAATAACGAACAAGCTACCGAAAGATCGCAAATGCAGCCGATGAATCGAAACGTCAGAGTGGAAACCCCGAGAATTCGGCCGAGACGCGAAGCAATTATATTTAATTAAACCCGCGAATCGAAGTAATAACACGTTGGCGAAGTGCGGCTCGAATGGAAATGATTGTTATTGCCAGTGGCGTATAAAGTGAGGATTTTAAGTCGTCTGGGAATTTTCACGATGAGAATTTCGGAATGTGCACTGGTATAAATTTTATGGATTTGAATATACGGAGGTTTCACTTTGAAAAATAACTAAATTTGACTCATTTTACGAGAATGGAATGTCACTCTAAAACGAGTCAAATTTAACTTCGGAATTCCTCAAAATTCTCAAAATCTTAAAAATTTCGAAACTTGTAAAACTTGCACAATCTGCGAAACTTCCAAAACTTGATAATTTTTTTGCAACTTCAGAATTCCAGATTTCTAATAATTTCCAAAACTTAAAAAATTTCATAATTTCGAGAATTTCAAAACTTCACAACTTCAAAATGTCAAAATTACAAAAAAACTCATCATAAATGATCAAAAAAGTTTCAGACTTTAGAAATGTCCAGAAAATGTCCAGAAATTCCCAAGACAACCAAAAACTGCACAACTTTAGAATGTTTTCGAAATTCAGAATGTAAAAATTTCAAAAAAGCTCTAAACGCTCAAAAAATGTCCAGAAATTCCCAAAACAACCAAAAACTGCACAACTTCAGAATGTTTTCGTAATTCAAAATGTCAAAATTTCAAAAAAAGCTCCAAACTTTCAAAAAAGTCCAGAAACTCCCAAAATAACCAAAAACTTCCCACACCCCAAAAACTTTCCACCAAATCCAAAAAAAATCTTCTCAGACCCTGGAAAACGAATAGCTCCGAAAAATCCCGAAACCCGATTTCATCAAATACAACCCCAATACGATCAACTTAATCTCACTCTCAGAAAGAAGATAAACTCCCCGGGAAAATCCAGAATAAACCCTGGCGAAAGGTTACGAAGCAGGGTAAATAAACAAGATTGGAACGACTCCTCGTAGGCAGATGTACGTGAACTTCTCCGTGGGGTGGAATGAAATTAGAATCGAATAATCGTCGTGGCATTGGCGCGGCGACGTCGAATGTGATTGTGAGTTGATTTGAGGAATCGAATCCGTGCTGATGACGTTTATGAGAAATCAGAGCTTGCAGACGGTGCTCAAGGCTCGCGAGTCGAGGTGAGAGGTAAGTAGGCGCCGAGGAAACATCCCCGCATCAGGCAATCGATATCTCTATAGCTTTCGTTCTAGCGAAGGAGCCGAATGAAAGGACGCTTTTCTGATTAATGAAGGCGCGCGAGCGACTCGAGCTTCGCGGATCGAGCTTGTAGGGGCGAGCCCGGCTCGGGTGCGCCGATCTGTATGACCCTTCCTCGAACGCGATTGCCGAGCAAGGAGCCAGGTTAAGTGGCATTTTAGCCCCGGATCCAGCTATATAACTACCATGAATTCCGGCGACGATTATATTCGCCCCGCACCTCGCTGCCTCCCGTAATTATCATCGCCTCGCTTTTCACGGGGACTGTCGTACGGGGCGTTTTATGCACGTGTACTCGGCTTTCGTTGGACTTTTTTCCCCTTCGGTGTTTGGCAACGGAACTGTTTTTGAATTCCAGGGAATTTTGTAGGATGGAAAGGCATTTATTGGAGAATAATCATGATTCGTGAGAGTTTTTGGGATTTTTGGGGAAGGGGGGAAAATGTTCAATTTTTTTCGTTTCAGGGAATTTCAGAAAATTTTTGAAAAATTGTCAGTTTCATACATTACGAGAATTTTGCGAAAATTTTTCATGGTTTTACAAATCTTTTCAACAATTCAAGAATTGACGGTGACTTGAAAAGATTTTGGAAAAATTTCCAAAAATATACAAATAATTTTCCTACCCTTTGTGGACCACAAGTAACTCAACAATGAAAAATCTAACAATCCAACACTTCTCCTTGTCAAACAAGCCCATTGTATCGTCATCGTAATCGATCTTCCCCCAACAATTCCACATCCAGATCGATCACCAATATATCTCCTCCTCCAAAACCAGCAAAAAATCCCCCAAAGACAGATTTATGCTCTGACAAACTAGCCTTTAATCAACCCCGAAAATACTCGAGGAGGATTTTTTGTCGCGCACAATAAGAATTATGACAATTCTCATTCGAATATTCACTTGACTCTCTTTCAGCTGGGGCACAATTGGAATGCGTATTTTATTATTACGTATCGCGCGCGGGAATAACACACGCATTTTTAAGGGGGCGCGTTATTTATATATAATATTTAAATCCTCCTCTTTGGGCCCGAGGCACGTCGCGCATCCGGCTAGTCCGAGTGCTGCCATTTAATTTAGTGCCGGAGTGCACGAGGCCCGGGTATAAATATTTTTATTTATCTAGACACCGCGGTTCGCGCGAATAAGCCGATAATTTACGCACGCACCGTCAGCGGCAGCCACGGCACGGCTCTCGCGACCAGCGAGAATTTTCGGCGATTTATGGGATTACCACTCGCGGCCAAGAGAACTAACCGACATTGTTGCGCAGCTTCTGAGTACTGACTCGGTAACTTTCGGATTGTCAAGTGCGCAGGAGTGAATTACTCGGTGTTACTCGGTGAATTACTCGGTGTACTCAAAATTTTTCAAAAATTTTGAAAATATATAATCTTGTGAAGTAGTAAAAATTAGGTTATAATATTGATTGGAATTGACTTTAATTAAAGAATTGTAAATTGTTCAAATATTCGTAATGAATAGATTTTTTTTTTTCGGAATACTGCACAACTTCTAATTTTACGGAAATTCAAAAAATTTTGCTCTCCAAAATTTTTAAACTGTAAAAATTATCGAAAATTGCTCATTTTCCAAATTTTCTCGAAAATTTGTTATTCCTCAAAATGTATAGTTGCATAAAAGAAATCGAAAAAATTATGGAATTTCTGCAAAATTCACAAAACATCAAATTTTTTGCGAAATCCTCAAAATTCGAAGTTTTTCCAAAATTTTGAAAATATATAATCTTGTAAAGTAGTAAAAATTAGGTTATAATATTGATTGTAACTGACTTTAATTAAAGAATTGCAAATTGTTCAAAAATTCGTGAAAAATAGATTTTTTTCCTGCGGAATACTGACAATTTTTTAATTTTACGGAAATTCAAAAAATTTGTTCAAATCTAAGAATTGTCGCGAATTTTGGACAGCGGCACAGGAAAAATAGGCTTCGAAATTCATATATAGGAATTCGGTTTTCCGTTATTACGGTGACTTTGGGACACCCTGCAGACCATTCATAAATACGTTCAAGACAGTTCAAATTTACTTCAAATCTGATTAAAAATGTTCAGTGATCTAAACGGATCGAGAGAAACCCATAGTAATGATTCTGGTGGTTCCATGAGTGATTTTCGTGATTCAGGGGATGATTCCAAAAATAAGATCGATTTTAATCGAAAGTCATGATTGATTCATCTCTAAACGAATGTTCCCATCTATTGCAGGGATAAAATACACAGAAAAAAGTGAAAAAAGTAAGAAAACGCAGTGGAAAAAGTGAACTCATGATGAAAAATGGTACATTATGAGTTGGCCAAGGTGGATCCACAACTATCGCGTCGTGGCCTATTTCACCCTCACTTCCAAGCTTTTAGAGAACGTTTCCACTCCCAGTACAGAATAGCCGAAATTCACTTCCTTTCACCCCGCGGCAATGCTTTTTAGGAATAAGGAGTGAAAAAGGAGCGAAAAACGGGAGAAAAAAAGAAAGAAAGTGACGCATGACGGTGGGAAAGTCCGTTTGTTCGGAGCCGAATAGGAAATGGCTTTGGCATGCAGATTCGATCCCCGGTCTGTCTTTTTTCCGCGACTGCGATATATCGGAAAGTCCTTTTTTACTTTCCTCGTCCTCGGCGGCGTTTTCCCGGCCGCCCCACAATGCCCCGCATGCAAGGTGTTTTGTGCCCGGCATGCGAGTTTGCCAGCGCGGATGTCCGCAAAACATTCTCTACATCCTTGCGCACATCGGGTGTGCTTGCGTGTGTTGAGCTTTTTCCGTGCTCGAGCCCCTCACTCGAAATCGTGACTTGGACTCGAGCGCAACATCACCGTCAAATGGACATTTTTCCCGCTTCCGAGCTTTTTCGAGCTTTCGGGCGCTTGGCCGAATCGGGTGTTTTTGGACACTGGTTTCTTGGATGGGGTGACGAGATATTTAGTGATGAAATCGGGTGGAGACTTGATTTGTTTCAAGTTTCAAAACTTTATTTAGGATTGATCAACATGTGGAATTTGTTAATCGAATAAAAAACACTGTGACAAATTTTGGAAATTGTAGCAAACTGATGTATTTTAGGAATTTTTGAAACGTTTTGAAAATCTTGGAAAAATTTGAAATTGTTAGGTTGACAAAAAAAAAGAATTTATGAAAATATTATGGAGGTTCTCATCATTTTGAGACACTCACCGCAAACTATTTGAGAAATACTATAGACGACCAAAATAATTGATATAAATTGGACATTCGTCGAAAATTTTCGAAATAGGAGAAAAGTACGGGTAAAGCTCGCCTTGTTTTTAAACTTCTGTAAATTTTTGAAAGCACCTGGATGAAAATGTTGAGGCAATATTGTATGAATTTTTGGAAATTTTCTAATTTTTTAAAAAATAACATATCCACCAATCACGAGAACTGCTGAAAATTCTGAAAATTTTCTTCAATTTCCAAACAATCATCAGAATATGATGAAATTGTTTTATAAATTAATAAGTGGTAATACTTTGAAGACATGAAGATTAACAGTTAACTAGAACATATATTAAATTATTTATATTCGCTCAGATACTTGAGGATTTACCACGTCCAAAAATTTTCTGTAGTGAACGAAATATTCCGAAAAATATTACAAAATTGGGAATTTTGCGAAAATTTTCAGAAACACCAACATGAAAACAAATTTTCCAAAAATATGGGTATATAACGAATTATACACTATTTTAACCAACATAAAAATCAATATAAGAATCGAAAAAAATGTGTAAGAAGGCGAAAAATTTCCAACATCAATACATTGTAGGTTCTATTCAAAAACTGACAAACTGTCAAATGATAGAAAAATTATGATAAAATCATAGAATTTTTCTAAAAATATCAGAGATAACGAAAAGATTCCAAAATTTCAGCAAAATTTATCAATTTATGAATCATTATTTTCACGCATTCATATTTCAGACCCTGAAGAATTGATTAGTTATTTTCTAATTGTTAACATGATTATGTAAATATTTTTATACACCTCAGTACAATAAACGGTCCTTTATTGGCCTGCTCGGGCCCGAAAAACCTTTTTATTGCCTTCGATGTATAAAGTATCGTATGTTCCAAAGGGCAAAAAGTTTTATTGGACGAATGCGAGATTATATTCCGAGGCGAAATACATAAAAATCTCTAAGATTTCAAAAATCATGTCAAAATTCTTCAAAAATAGAACACACGCAAACTCATGAAATGTATAAACTTGCAAGCAATTTTCCAGAAATTCCTCGAAACCGAAAAAAATACACACAAATTTACAATTTACAAAAAATTTTGCAGCAATGTTCAAAATGATCTAAATCTCCCAAGTACATCCCCATACTCTAAGCAAAAATCAATCCTGATTCATCATAATAATATAATACATTAAAACAAAAAATCCCAACTCCAGAATATTTCTTCCCCTTCAACCCCACAATTATCCTCAAGTGCAGTCTTCACAGTAAAAGATACTCTCGAAAATTAAGCCGGCAGAAATCTGAAGATTGTCCCCGAATCAAGGAAAAACGGATTTTAATTCGGGGCTTTCAATGCATCGAGTCGTTTGGAGGGATTGAAGAGATCCGAGTTGACGAGAGTGGCGGATTAATTGCCGGCACAGGGTGCATTTCGTGCCGGGGCACTGTGCGGAATAATGGCCGAGAATAACATAACGGCTGAATGCTCGTAAGATAACTCTCGAGGCTACCGCGTCACTTGGGTATTATCAATTACGGGCTTTCGCTACAACTCTTGCTCTCCCTTATTATACACTCTCTGCCCACTTTTCACGGCGCTTTAGCAGCGACCTGCCGTTCGTCGTTTATATCGCGCCACTTGGCGAATAATTATTATTTATTGAAAGAGACCTGTCCCGTACTATACGAGTCTCGAACTCAGGACTCGAGAAAACCCATTTTAATTGACGAATGCAAAGTTGCTGGGGAGAGTTGTGGATGGATGTTGTGGTACCTAAGAAATACAGACGTCTTGGGTGCATCTTTTTGTGTTTCGGGACAAGTTTGGGAACTAGTTACGGGTTTATGATTATAAGCATGTTTATTCGAATTTATTCCAAACTTCCGGGGGTTTTAGGCAATTTTTCAAGTTGTTGAGGTTTTTCACGAATTTTCGAAAACTGTTCAGCATTTTTTCATTTAGAAGTATTTGTAGAAAATTTCTATACAATTTGAAAAGGTTTTTGGGTGTTTTGGATGATTTGGTAATTTTTGAAAATTTTTAAGTGAATTTTTTTGAGGTTTTGGGGAATATATATTTGTGATATTTTATGGAAACATGAAGCTAATGATACTTAGGAAACAATTCTCCATGCATTTTCTGATGGATTCCATTTTTAAAGGTATTGGAAAGAGAAAAAGTTTCATCCTTTCGCCCAATTAAACCGACGACTGGGATTCGATTCACACTCGGCGAAATAAGTCAATAGCACGATTTGGCCAAACATCGCTCGCGGGCCCCTCTGTTTTTACACACTTTGTACGTGCGTACAGCAAATACAATTACTGTAGAATTACACGCTAGTCGGACCCAACGCGTGATCAACCACTGACAACGCCGCAAACGAGTGACATGAATTTCAATTGCTTTCTGACTGTTTTTGAATGATGTATCATTACATCGAGTAAATTCGAATAAATGTCCATCAATTTCGACGTACTGAAAAATAGACAAAATACTGCAAAATATTCAATTGGGAATTTTTCATTACTTTCTTGATACACTTGTAGAAAATGATGGCGGAGTGAACACTTCAGGAATTTATGCATCTATACAATTTTGCAGATCGTGTTAAAATATATATTTTCTCATTTGGGATTTTTCAGTTTTTGAACGTCTAATTTTATAATCTTTTATCTCGAATTTTTGGATTTCAAAATATTCAAATGTTTTGATCGAGATTTGTAGGCTTGCGCCTTTGATGCATGACTTTATGAGGGTTCAATCACCATCGAAGTACATTTTCCAAGATAATCCGCATTTCTAATGCACTTGCACCTTAATTGAATTTATCGCTGTCGACTCGAAAATCCGTAACGAATCAACAAGCTGCAGTTTCACGGTTTAATTCCTCAGCCGACTCCTTTTCCCACAACTCGAATACGGAGTAATAACTCTTATCAAGTCGACTTGGTCTTGAGCTTATCTCTAGCCCGACCAACATGTTAATGCGCGTTCGAACACACATTCCGAAACTCGTGTACGTCATTTTTGGTTTTGATTTTTGAATCGTTATCATTGTCTGAAATCACGCATTTCATGATTTTTTCAGACTCAAAAAACTCCTGGTTCTTCAATAAGATCTATCGCTGTCAAGAGGAAGAATTTCAAGCTTCGCGTCGGGAAAGTTTCCCAGTTTTTTGAGAAGTTTCAACTTTCTCAAAATTAACGACGAAAATTCAGTGATTCATTCACACGGTAATTTAATGATGTCACGATATTCCGCCGAACAATGTCATGAGTTTTGTTTTGCCACAGTTGAGCTTTGTCATATCCGGGCGAGGGGCCGATGTTCTTTCTTGGAGGAACGTAAAAAATGTCCCCTTTGGAGCGCGCGGTCTAAGTATATGTATATATAATATGTACACCCGCGGCAACGTCGACGTGAATCGATCGATTTGCCTCTTGTTCTGGAAAACTAAGCACGGGCCATTAATTACGCCCTGACGTATCCAACTTCCGCGACGCCGACCGTCGCTCGTTCCTCAAACTCATGCATTTTCTCGCTCAATCGGCAGTAAAAAATCTCACTCCTCATCAAACACTCAGTACTATAAAATTCAGACAATAGACAAATTTAAGACTTCTGGAGATGCCTCAAAATGTGATATCGATTCCGAAATCAGCGGTGAATATAGTATATTGTGCAACTAGTGGGAGAAAGAGGAGATTCCTCGAGCGTGGAGATTGCCTTACAAGCGTAGCCAGTGTGGCAACACGCGAGTGGAATCTCCTCTTTCTTCCACTAGTCGCACACAATAGTTTATTCAACAACCGCGAAAAATATGTGATTCCATGGCCCTGCTGAGAGGGGGGGAAGTAATGGGTTACCTGATTGATTGACGCAACAATCGCCCTTAGAGCTTTGCTACGTACTTTAGGGAGTTAAAAACT
>JAPYZK010003520.1:0-16298 GCA_030522785.1 Platygaster equestris | reverse complement strand
AAAGTTGATGAGTGATCATGAAAATTTAGAGTCCATTTTCGTAATTTCGGAAACATTTCGATGATTAAAACTTTCAAATGCAGTAGGTATTCAAAATTTTAATCAAACGAGTAATAAGAGTTTATTTCCTGAAAATCTCTTACATTCTCAAAATTTTTTGAATTACTAAATTTCGAAATTAGGATTATGTTAAGGATTAAGAATCAGACGATATTTCACATACAACTTATGTCATTTTATTATAATTGAATTTAAAATTATAAATTAAAATGAAAATGAAGTTTCGATACTCAACAAATGATAAAATCACAATATCTCTTCAAGAACTCCAAATTCCAAAAATATAATGATTCTCATCAAAAATTCGCAGAAATTTCATTTCTATAGAACATAACCTTTAAAACATGTTATTTTCGAAAATTTTCCTCAAAAAATCAATAACTTTTTTTAACTCATCGCCTCCACAGTTGCCACCCCGAAAAATTTCCCTCTTTCTTTTACGGTAACCACTGGACTTTATGCAAAATATCCGAAACGACGTGATTTCCGAAATCCCAAATGTGTCCATGATTCCAGTTTTAGTCGGTACTTGACTCGGTAAAGAGAAAAAAGATCAATATATGAACTCCTGCCAATCTCTATGTTAATGCCCCCGATACGAGCGCCAGAAACGCTTTTCTGGAGGACCCCTAAAAATGAATTGTTGCGTCTGCGAATGACCTCGGGATCCATTCTCAATGGCCATTTTCCCAGCGGTTCTGAATTACAAGGCAATTGTTTCGCTGGCTCGTTACGTCATTTGACTTCTTTTCCGCACTGATACGCCTATGATATCAATCTTTCGCATGGGCAGAACTATAACTTTCGCGGGTTGTAATAATGAAGTAGATAGGATTTAGAGAATCCCTCTTGTTTCTCCTCGCTCGGAGGTGTGTTTATGAAATGTTATTGTCTATTACGTAATGTAACAGGTAGAGAAGATTCAGATTGTGGGTAGAGAAAATTCGTTATTCAAGACTATTGAAAGTTTAACATGCGTTTTGAGAGAAAATAGAATATGATTTTTTTATGATATCACATTTTTTCTTATTTTCAGACATAGTTTACTATTTACTATGTTCGTGTCGATTTATCATGCTTTTGACTTGACCTTACTGTACTTGATTTGATGTTATGGAAAATTTGTGACATCCCTGAGTATTTTTAAGATACGTTTGGGAATTTATAAAGATTTTATTTCATTTTTCTGGAATTCAGATTTTTTATTTTTTATTGTTTTCAATGTTTTTTATCCTGTCTACTAATTCTCGTGAATTAACAATGTTTGCAAATGTCTGATAAATTTTTTAGATTTATATAATTTTTTGGAGATTTTTTACATCAAAGTTGACTTCATTTATATAATTTCGAGACAAACAGTTTTAATAGACAATAAAATTTTAGGGGTTTTTTTAAAGAAGTGAGAATTTTTCGGAGATTTCGAAAATATTTAACAATTTTTAGAAAAAAACAGAAACTGCTGATAATTTAAAGGAAATCCTCGTGATTGATGAGAACATTGAAAAAAACTGATAAAAACTAGAAACTTTGAGAAACTTTTGAATATACAGCTTAAATTCTCTAAATTTTCAATCTGGACAGGCAATAATTTTCAAATGTTTCTAATGAATCTGGAAAAGTTCAGAAAATTTCCTAAAATGTTGAGATACATCAAAAATTTGTAGACCTGTGCAACTGTTAGAAGAAATTAAAAAATTATCATGACATAACCGGTCAGAATTTTCTAAAAGTTTCTGAAATATCATAAAAATACTGTAAAAATTCTGAAGAGTTCTAAAAAATTTGACAAATTTGAAAAATTTTCAAGTAACTCTAAGATCACGGTAACAAGTGACTATTTCCTAAACCGTTGTTATTTCCGATTTTCGAATTTTGCTTTAACCAAGTCTCATAATTTTGAAAATTTCCCAAAAAACTTGATTGAATGTTAAAAAATGTTCAAAACATTAAAAAAACTCAGTAATCCTGAAAGAAGTCACAAAAATTCCAAGTTTGGAATAAATATAAGAAACTGTTCAAAAATTCTAGAATTAATTTCAAAAATATCAAGAAAGTGACAAAAATTGGAGTCGTTCTTCCTCAAATTCTCCAAAGTTCCCCAGTATGTTTCAAAACTCCTCAGATTCGTTAAAAAAATCGAAACTCAAGTTCCTCTGAGTGTGCGTGCAAAATTTCACTAAGAAATTTACTAGGGGATTCATCCACCCCATACAAAATTCTTATCCGTGCTTCTAACAAAGATTCCAAAAAACAAAAAAAATAAATAAATAATAAGAAAAAAAAACGTTTTTGTTTCAGCGGAAACGTCACAAGGCTCGACGTCACCGGACACGGTGCAATGCGGGGGCTGCAGGGCGTCCTACCCACTCGGGGAAATAGTCCGCTTCATCGAGCACAAAGTCAATCACTGTCGGAGCAGCCTCCAGGGCTGCCAGAGCCCGGCCCCGACCGCGGCCCCCGAGGACTCGGACCCCGAGGACGCCCTGGCCCTCAAGGTCGTCGACCAGGAGAAGCTCAGCTCGGTGCCGAGCATATCCGCCCCGATCAACAAGAGGATCGGTAGGGTGGAGAGCCCCCCGACGCCCCAGGGCTCGACCACGGACGGGGGTAGTCCCATCGAACTCCGGGCGAGCGCCAGCTCCACTCCCAAGAGACGCACCGAGAACCCCGAGGACGAAAAAGAAGAATGCTTGAAAAAACCCAAAACGCAGTCCGTCGACGCTGACACCAACACTATAAATTCCGGTAAGCACGAGTTTTTTTAATCCGACACAGAATTTTGCAATACCTTCGGTCTTCCAATTGTGACGTTTGTGCGAATCCGGAAAAAAATTGAATCTCCGTGAACTGCATTTTTAAGACGTACCATTTTTCCTAAAGACGTTTACCCGAAATTCATTTACCCGTAAGGCTACACAGATTTGTAATTTCATTTTCAAGACGTACTATTTTCCCGGAAGACATTTGTCCGAAAGACGTTTGCCCGAAAGTCACTTTCCCGACTCATTTTGTTCATTCACTTCGTTCTAGGTTGCTCCCCTAACCCTCCCCCCCCCTCCCCCTCCCCCCCCCTTTCCCCCCCCCCCCCCCCCCCCCGCCCCCCCCCCCCCCCCCCCCCCCCCCCCCCCTCCCACTACAGTGAACTGTAGAAGTGAATCTTTTTTATGAATTCAACTTTGGATTTTATTTTTTTAAGTACAGTAAACTCACGATTTAAGTCATTGAGATACAGTTAGCTGTCCATATGAATCATTTAAATTCAGTATACTTTGGATTGAAGTCCTTTAAATGAGATTACCGATCGTATGAAACATGGGCAGCGCATTTTCAGTCGTCCTGTATCGAAACAGTTCTCTTTCTTCGACATCAAATGAGCCTAATCGAAATCCCGAATTTTTCTAACCTCACTTGAGGCGCCGCGGGTCTTTACAACCGCAACGCCTAAATATTTGCTCGGTGATTTGCGTATGTAACGATCGCGATAAGTCTGGAAAGCGAGAAGATAAAAATTTCACTCGGCATGAGAAATTGTCACGCGTCTCGACCTACTTGTTGGATATTCTCCCCGCGATTCCTACGAACTAATGTAATCTTATCGATTATAAGCTCCACTGCCAGAGCTTGCCGTAATCACTTTACTCGCCCGAGACTATCGGAATCGTCAATAAACTCGCTCGTTATGAATTATACACGGTTTTTTGCACTTTTCGCGGAGTTTTCCGATATTTTTATAGTTCTTCCGTGTTTGAAGTTCGGAGGAAAAAATTTTTATGGACCACGAGTGCAAGGAACTTCGAGATTTAAAATACTTGACTATAATTTGGTCTTAACTTGTAATCGAGTTTCTTTTTTTTTTTTGTTTTTTTTTTGGATGAGTCTTATTTTGGTGGTATGATCATACTTGCCTTAACAATGCAGAAAAAATTATTGACTTTGGTTGAGTTCGAGTCAAGAACCCTCGAAAGTTTAAAATGTGCAAGTTATTACGCTTTTGGAAACTTTGAATACGTTGAAGACGAATTTTACATTATAATTTGCTACTTGTTCCAAAAGTTCTTCGTCTACTTTCATCCAAAAATTTTGAAAAACACAATTATGAAATCATTGGCCCAAAACTGGGTTGAGAACCGAAATTTTCATGAACTCAAGAAAATTGGAAAACACTGCTTTTTCGGGGGAAAACAAAATTTTGATCTTGGTAATGGGGGAGTGAAAAATTTAGCATTTGGAAGATTTAATGGGAAAATGCGGAATTGGTCGCGGGATTCGGGATTGATGATTTACGTTGTTTTTCGGTCGCTGGATGGGCGAAATTTTATATTCAGAAGTTGTGAAAAACGGAGTTTCATGCGACCCCTTGTTATTCTCGCCCTCTAATCCGGCGTTTCGCTTTGTCCCCGGCACGTATTGTCGCGTATCACGATGCGGTCGGTTCTGTGGATGCACGAAATTAGCTGCACCTTTGGGGAAGGGTTTTGGGTTTTTATGGAAATTCCCCCGAAATCCCCCCCCCCCCCCCCCCCCCAGCGGATTGAATTTGAATTCTGACATAGAAAAAATTTGAAAACTGAAAATTCAGAATTAAAAATTTAAAGGATTGCACAATACTTCAGTACTTACTTCGGAAATTTGATTATCTGGAGTCTATAAGTTCAATGTTCCAAAAGATATTTTTATCGATAATTTAGAGCCAAAAGAAACTTCTCGAATTTGAGAAATTAGATGATTGAAAATTTGAACACTTGAAGTTTCGAACTATAGACGAGATTATTTTTGAACTCTTTGACTCTGGAATACAAAATATTCTAGAGTCAAAGAGTTTAAACTTCGATGTTTTCTGTTTTTTCATTCAATTATTAGAGTTTAGTCATTTTTCATCCAGTGCAAAGTGCTTAGATAGAAGAGAACAAAAAATCAGAAAAGTTCGAAAATCATACTATTTCAAAATTCAGAATATGCAAAAATGCATTTTCCCTTTCACGTCATCAGTTTAAACATGAAATAGAGAAAATTTTCAATTTTTCAGAAAGTCCTCTCCAAGGTTATAAAATGAAAGCTTCGAAATTACGTGTGCGATTAAAGAACTCAATATCGAAAATTCAAAACTTCAATAATTCATATCGAAAACTCCCTTAATTTAGACATTTTAATATCAAATTCAAAATATGTCCCTTCTCCTTCAAGATCATAATACGATACCAAAAAATTACGAAAAACAGTCAACATCATTTTTTCATCCCTTAAAAGACACAATAAATTTTCTACCTCGAAGAAACAGTCATACTACCCATCCCATCATATGACAAAATTCATCTTCGACCGTAATTTTTCGACACGAGCCAGAAAAAATCGCTTAAAATTCAACGATTGGCTCGACGCACCTTTCCACCCTAGCGACGCGCAACGCGTGCGCTTGTACCTGATCGCATGGAAACTCGCATCCAAGAGCGTACGAACCGGCTCGTGTGGACCACGTGTCCAAACAATGGGATGATTCTAATTGAGCTTCGGACTTGCCGAAACGCAACTTGGACGGGCGGCAAAAAAGTTGCACAAAAACGTGACAAAAGGGGGGGGGGGGGGTCGAAACTCGAGTCGAGCGCGCGCTCATCCCGCACCCCGTGAGGGGTTGAATCCAACCAGTTTTATCGGGACGCTTATTTTTCGGCTTGATTACTGATTCAAGCGTCTGTAAATTAGCCGCCGGGTTTTGCGATGTTCCTCTGGGGACTGTTTAGAATCTATTGTGAAATTTGGAATGGAAAACGAGGCTGGACATTGGCAATTTATGATGGGGAATGGGAAATTTTCAGTGACGAATGGATGAAATATGACGTAGAAATTCGATTTTGTGTAGTAAATTATACAGCAATGATATTTTTACATGTCCTTTTTTTCTAATTTTTGAAATTGGTTCTATCAGGAGTTTTTGGATCTGATTTTCTAAATTTTGGTACTTCGATGTATTATATCGAAATAATTGATCGAGTTCGTAATATATTTTTGATTTGGAACATTTTATGGTCTAGGTGAATTTTTGGAACTTATTAATTGGAATATTTTTTTATTGGAATTTTCGAAATTGATGATTTTGGAATTTTTAATGCATTTGAATACAAATTTTGTTTTCGTGGATTTTTCAGTCAGAATATTTTGGGTTTGAATCTGAGTATATCACAGTCTACATGTTCGAATTCTGCAACTTTAAAATTGAAATGCAGGAATTCAATTTCATCTAGAGTTCTAAGATTTCCGAATCTTTTTGATTTCAAGGCAATTTGAGTATTCGCGAAAATCTGCAGATTTTGGTAACTTGGAATCATATTCCGGGAATTTGAAAAAAATTTTTGCATTATTTTCGTATTAGCTGATTTTATTCGGAATTGATCATCTTTCGTAGTTTTCATTCTCACTTGGCAATAAAAATGATCAATTAATCGAATAATGAATTGGATTGCGAGAAACAATTCAATATTTTTGGAAATTTTGTTAGAATTTCTCATCTCATACAAACATATTTCCGAAAATTCAAGCACATTTGGGATGATGAACAATTTCGTAAATTACGAGTTTTTTTATCGAGTTATTATTTTTTCGCTGAGTTACGTAAAATATTAAAATCCAATTGAAAGGATTTTTCAGTTCAAAAGTTTAGGAAATTATAACATAATATTTTTAAATTTCGTTACAATTTACAAAAATATCTTGAAACTCCATTTTTTTACAAATTTTGGCAACTTGTTCCAATTTTTTAACTTTTCTAGAGTATTTTATAAAAATTTTCAAAAACCTTTCAATCCTTCTGCAGAAGTTTTTCCTATACAAATTAAAAAAATGCTTCACTCGCTAAATCATTGAAATCTTCGAGTGCAAATATTTTTCGAAAACATCTGCCCAAAATGTTTAAAACGACCAAATGCACCCCAAAAACAGCCCGAAAAATTGAAACAATTTCGAAGACTCCGAGATTTAGCACAGATTCAGTTGATACGTGCATTTTTTATAGAACGATGAAAATCGAAAAAACGAGACAAAGTATTCAAAATGTGAAAAACCTTTACGAAAGAAAATTCCGGTCCAGGATTTGGTGAAATGATGGACAGTAATCCGATGAAATTGACACGAAAACGCGTCATGCAAAGTCGGTGCAATGCAAATTCGATCTATCTGTCACGTTTGCCAGGAATATTAATTCTTGAGTGAAAAAGGGGAAAAGACGTACAGGGCTGTTTCTCCGAGACTCGTAAAGTTTCTCCTCCCAACTTTGTTTGCCATTGGCTTATTTTTTCTTATCATTCTTATCGATCTTCGAAAATATATATTCTAAAATCATCACACAAAAATTATCATTGCATTAATAATGATTCATAATTCATTTCGTGTAAAAAATGGTTCCTGAAAAATAGTTTCATATAAATCACGTTTGGTGACCATTGCCAAGTATTTTATCATTCTCTTTATAATCTCTGATTACTTCATTATTTCATGTAATTAGTCAATTTTAGCATTGTCGAGTTCAACCCTTTCACGTTCAATGCAGAAATATCGCTGGAGATCCAAAAAAAGTATTCATTAGTGTTATTTTCGGATAAATTTTAAAAATGTACCATCCGTTCATTGCGAGGCGTACCAAGAACTGCGGTCGAGCACACGAGAATAACATAAAGGATCGTTAAGCGCGGCCTGACCAATCCTAAAACGACACCGTAGTCTCATAAACTGACCACAAGGAAATACATCACGCTTTATCGTCCCATATTCTGCAACTTAAAACGTCATTCTGCGGTCGCAGTGAAGCTGAGGCGCTATTTTTATTAAAAGTTACGACACCGAAATTATTAAAAATATGAAATATTCAATATATTCAATATACCATCATTGAGCTGTCCATCAATTACGGAATGCTCCTGGGAGGGGGGAGGATCTAGCTCAACGTGACAGTTTGTGACAGATGGGGGGGAGGGGGTTGAGAAGAATGTGACGTAACAAATTTTGGATGGATTCGTATACTTTCGATCGACGCGATAATGTGAAGTTCAAATCAATTTGAAAAAAACCAGAGTGCCCTAGCGTAAAATTTTGACCAATTTGTGGTATTGCATATTTTCGAATGTATATAAGACATTTTCGATATGTTTGGAAAGTGTTCTTATATCATTCAAATATTAAACGATATTTTGGATACTTTATATTTCTGAATTTACGTAGTTCTAGAGAACGTTTCAAAAATTATAAAATATTTCATTCTATTTTCTTCATATTTTAAAAATTGAGACAATGTTTAGAATTTATGAAACAATTCGACATTATTGCAATTCCGAACAATTTTTCGAGTTTTTCTGAAAAAAATTGTTCATTTTTGGGAGTTTTAAAAACCGGGAAAACCGTTGTCTGAATTCTGAAAATCTTCGATTATTTTATCAATTTCTGCAAACTATTAAGAGATGCAAAATAAAAATGTTTAAAATATGCATAATCAGCATTTACTTTACACTAAGGGGGGAGGGGGTCAAAAAGTCCGAAAATTGTTTCACGTAATTTATGGACAGCCGAAGAAATTAAAAATTGGTGTCTGAGTAATGTCGATGGAGTGCTTCATCAATGTACAGTTCGATCGTTCAAAAGTATCGAATATGTCCAATAGTTGTATATTTCATTCATTTATGATAATTTTAACTATGTCGTTTGAAAATTCAGTAACTCTAACATTTCATAACTTAATACCTGAAATACTCAACTTTGAATCGAAAATTTGAAAAATTTCATAACTTCAACATAGTGAGCTAAAATTTACAATGGATCTAAATTTTGAAATTCAGGAAATTTAAAAATCGCGTAGTTACAATTTGGAAGCTAAATTTCAATACTCAGAAATTCCAATACTTTGAAAACTAAAACTCAAAATTTTTCATGTTGGCAATTTCTCAAATTGAAATATATACAACTGTTTTATCAATAAATATCCATATAAATTATCCATTCTCAATCTAGGCCGATAAAAAGCTGATAATTACATCATTTCTTCCCTTAAACACAACCCAAACCAACCCAAAATAATGTCCTGCACAATAAACCCACCCCTTTTTTCACTGCATCCCTCGTACTCGGTACAAAGTGCATACGCCGCATAGTTACATAATCGATATTTTAATATTGTTGTGGACGTTCATGCACATCTTCAATCACAAAGCCCTTTGATACCAAAGCTCCACGGAATCACCCTTGAACTCGTTAGCTGAACACTCGTGTACCTTTTCCTAACTGTGTATTGTTCTTTATTTCTTAATTTTTCTGCCGATCGTGATTTTCCACGGTCCAAAAATAGAATGCGAGAAAGAGTTGAAAGGTAACGACCCTTCGGATGACCGCAGCTGAACTTGTTAAACAATGGGGTTCCAAGCGATTTGCTCCGAAACGCTGCAGCTCCAATTTGCCGGGCAATTTCTGAGGAAAATCGTTCGGTCACCACAGCTGGTCTATTTTGCAGCAAACCGTACTCGTAATAGCTCGCTTTACGGAGCTTTCGAAGGTTTTGGCTTTTTGAGGAAGTCTGTTGGGAATTTTTCGAGTCATTACCTTTTTTTTAGGGAGGAGTATGGGGAGAGGAAGGGGTGAGGGGTGGAAGGGATGGAAATTTAGGGAGGGAAACTGACACTGGAAATATATGGAATTCGGTTCGTGGGTCATTTTTTGTGATCATTTTTAAAGTTTTCATTATTTTGAGCGTTGATGTTTTTCAAGTTGTGGAACTTTCATGGAGCTTTTAGAGCTTGGCGAGCTTTTGGGGCTTCATTTTTGGATCATTGTTTTTTGTTCTTGTTCAAGTTTGTGATATTTGAATAATTTTTTTAATTCGTGGAAGTTTACGTGAGTTGAAAATATTACCGCGATGTTTCGATATTTTTCGTATTTTCATTACAATTTTGTGTTTTATCGAGAATTTGTGTAATTTGATTGGGTCTCAGGTATTTTAATTTTCAATCAATTACTTGAATATGAATTAATCACTTGCATTTTTATAGTACATAATTTTAATGGCTCTCGAGAATTGTGGTATTATTATTTGGAAAACTTTCTTTGAATGAATACACGAGATTAAGAAGTAGGGATATATTTTTAATCGCAAAAAATTCGTAACATTCATATTTTGTAATGATGGGATTGAAGGTTCAGTATACGGAGATGAATAGAAAAAATTATCACTCATAAAAAAATTCATGAAACGTGGAATAGAGAAAATTAAAATTCGGAAATTTCAATATGTAGAAAATTTGTGATTTCGGAATGTGGAACACGGAATTTTGAAAGTTGAAATTGAGGAAATTTCTGTCTCGAATTTCGAAAAATTGTGTTCGTGCATTTTTGAAACTGACATTCGGAATGAAAAGGGAATTGGTATTCTATAACTTGAGTTATGCAATCTGAACGTTGAGGTTTGATAGTGTGCAAAAGTTCATAACTCTCAAAAATACAAAATTATAGTCCGAAAACTGGAATGCCAATATCATCAAATTTTGAAATTAAAAGATTGGAAATGTTGAGAGTTGCGAAAACTTGGAATTTTCGAAACTTTTAAAACTCTTCAAAACTTCGAAATTTCAGAAAAAAGTTTGAAACTTTGTGAATCATTCGGAGAAATAAGAATACAAAAATAAAAATGAGTTATTCCAAAATATCAAATCATACATTCGAAATTTTCCGAATTTTCGCAACTCTTGAAACTTCAGAATGTTCGAAAAAAATTAAAAACTTCGAAAATAATTCGGAAAATTTTTCATACATAAATAGTGTCTTGAAAATGTGTTATTTCAAAGTGTCGCATTAAAAATGCAAATAATTAAAATCTGGAAAGTACAGAATTCGAAGGATTTATGTTCACAAATTTCAGAAATCAATTTTCCATACTACAAAAAATATCTGAATTCCAATTCGATCACGTGACACTTTTGAAATTCCGTAACATATTATTGATACTTCAAAATTTTAAATCAACTATGTATTCAAAAATCTGCAAAACATCAAAATTTGAATTCCAAAAAGATATAGACTCCAAATTTCCAATACATAAAAATTTGGAAATTCATAACCCCTAAAAATCCAGAATTCGAATATCGATATTTCCAAGCCAGAAAATCCAAAAATTCGAACGTTCTAAATACGTTCTCAAAAATTCATTTCACCTTTTATCGAACCCCCGAATTCAATAAATCCAAAAATAACCATCTCTGTCTTCAACAATCATAAAAAATACCCCTGAAGCAGTCTACCCCGAATTCACTGGAAACAATCCAAAGTGTCTCGACAATTTGGGGACTTGACGAGGTCACATATTGTTTCG
Source organism: Platygaster equestris (assembly GCA_030522785.1). Lineage (NCBI taxonomy): Eukaryota > Metazoa > Arthropoda > Insecta > Hymenoptera > Platygastridae > Platygaster > Platygaster equestris. The sequence continues at coordinate 4,900 of JAPYZK010003520.1, read as the reverse complement.
CGCTGGCGGCTCTTGCCGCCTCGTCGAAAGGCCGACGCGCCGATGGTGACAACTCCTTTCCTACCCGGCTCCTTTTTGCCCGGAAGTCGAAAATATTGCCGACTTCCCACCCTCGTAGAAACGATCCGAGGAGGACCTATCGCCCGCGGGGCGAAAGATAAGCAACTGCTTGGGCATAATAAAGGTATATCGATTCACGGCCAGCCGGCTTTTCATATGCAAACCTTGCGGGTGGCCATCCGTTAGGATTATTTCCTCGGATTTCCGCACGTCGCGTCGCCGAAAAAATTGCGGCTCAACGAAAACCTAAAATCGCATTCGTCGAAAATGTCATCAAACCGATTCAAACGTGAAAATCTCAGACTCTGAATTTGAAAGTGGAAAATTTCGATTCGAAAATTCGAAACTCCGAAAATTTGGATATAAGTGTTAAAATTCAAGTTCTTAAAAAAATGTGTAGAATCTTCATTCAATTTTCGAATACTCTCGAAAATCGAATTCATCTGAAGAAATACGTATCAGAAAAGGAATCTACGTGAAAAACGTATGAATAAACTATGAACGCCGTCCAACTTTTGTGAATGAACACAATGGTACACGTGGAAACCACTGAGATGTCGAAAAGTGATTCAAAGGCTTCGTCTTATTTCCCAATCAGTTGTTCCTTCGCATTGTACATCGCTTCGATCAAGATTTGTACACTAACACTTTCAATTGTCATGCTCGGGAACCGCGATTTTATTACTTTCACCGGCATTAATGACGTGTTAAAACTGCCTAGCGTCGTCATAAATACTATAATAAGCCGGTGAAAGGTCAACCTAGTGGCGAAGAAAAACGTCTCGCCCACTTGCACGACTCCTTGAGAACATCGTAAAATCATTTTATGCCAACTCGGCTTGACCGTCCGATTCACCACTTTTTACTCTCGCGATAAATTCTAACCCAATTAACTATCACTATCTGAATATTATAAAATTTCACATCCAATCAGCATTTCGATATAAATGAAAAAAAACTGTTTTTTCAAAATTCTCGCGCCTCCACAACGACCGTACCAAGAATCCTGTAAGACCTTGAGAAAAGGAAAAAACACCCCCGAGTTTTCCCCGGGAAAACTCCGACTGCGCTTTATCGCGTTTCCTCGGAATAATACCGAGTACATAAACGGGACCATAATCGTTTGGCAAACAGTTCTCGGGCGCGAAAAAAGTGAGAAATAACTTTCCAGCGTTCGGCGTCGAATGTTATGGCTCGCGAAAGCAAAAACTCCCTCGAACGTGAAATACAACTGCACCCCGATGTTTGTTCTTTTCGCCAGTGGGCGACCTTTGCTTCGGAAAGGAGAAAACTTTCACTTGTTACTCGAAAACAAAGGTTCTCCCGATGTCCCGTTCGATCCTCGCAATTTGCCATTCAATTAGAAGCACTTTTTATCATAATGACTTTCGCTCTCATTCGGGAGCTTTCAACTTTTTCATCTTTCCGGCCAAGTTTTTTTCCCCCATTGTTCGGGGGACTTTTAATCGAGCGTTCGAAACTCCGTTCACTTTCGTTAGGAGAATTTCGACGTTTCTTAAGGTAGAGTTTGGAGCTGCTTTCAAGGTTGTTTCATTTTTTCACAAAGTTTCGAACAAATGGTTTTATGGTTACAAAATACAGGAAGCTTCCCCAGCAAATGTAGAGTATATCGAAGGAAAAATTAATTTCTTCGAACAGCGAAGAAAATTTTGATAAAAAATGACCCCATCGAATTCCCGTAAATACCGTTTGATGAGGGTGAAAAAAGCTCGTGTCGAATGCGTCAAACATTTCATTAATTCCGACCCCCCTCGAATCGAAGGCCTCGATTGAATTCGAAATTCAAACCGCGCGCGTCTGCGTTAAATTGCGGTGCGAGGGTTTAAAAATAATAATATCCCCGTGATATCGGTCGCGATATGGGGCGCTGGAAACTGACCCTTAACGACTTTTCTTCCCTTGTTCGAGGGACGACGAGTGGGACGGGTTTTGAATTTCAATGTTTTTAATCCGGAATATCAGATTTTCGGCCATTTTTCACGCCCCGCCGGCATCATCCGCCAACGACCACAGGGCGTCCGTGGGACTTTTATTAATTCGGAGCGAGGGTCGAGCCTTCGTAAAAGAAAGAGGAATCGCCATGTGTTTAGCAGCCCTCTAAGATTCGTGGTGACGCCGCCTCAAAACATATTTTCTCGGCTCGTAATTCACGAAGGGTCGTCTTATAGAATTTATGATTGTTAAACGAAAACCTCGCTCGAGAACATTTATGCCTTTTTTCTCTTATCGGGTGAATGACTGAAGATTTATTGATTCTGAGTGTCTTAAAGATGAAGGGCAAGTAAAGTTTAACCACAAGGTGTCAATTGTTGGACGACAAACGTAATTTACAATAATTCACAATACAGGAAATTGCCCAAAATTTCTTTTGTACCTGACGATTAATGAAGTCACCTTATTGAATAGAAAGAACAAGGAATCCAAAATGAAGCATCAACTACTCAATAGAAAATATATTATATCAGAAAAATTTCCCAATTATATATAAAAATCCTCGTTTGTAACCATCGCGTAAATCTAACCCACCCAAAACCCTTTCTGTTCCAGAACCCCGCTGCCTGCAATGTTCCCAATGCTCGCGCCGGCTGCCGTCCGCGTGGGAATTGCTACAACACGCGCAAACCGTGCACGGGGCGCGCTTGTACTCCACCTCCAGCCCTTCGGCGAATTCCTCCTCGAATACCCCGGCCCCGAGCCCCCCGACGCCGACACCCTCGCACCCGCACCACCTAAGCCCGCCGAACCACCTAAACCTCAGTGGAAAATCCACGGGAAGCTCGTCAGCGGCGAACTCTTCGGGCGGTGCGAATACCAGCGGCAGCAGCGGTGGCCGGCAACAAATGCAATCCTCGGCATCCCTCGTGGGTGACCCCCTCCACACCTTCCTCCGACTTCCCCAGCACCTGGAACGAAGTTTTCCCCCGATGTTCAGGCCGGACTTCCTAGCCCTGAACCCGCTGGCCCAGTACAGAGGCCTGCAGGACCTTCAAAACGCGACCCGTAACCTCCAGAACCTGGGGGACCCTTTGCGAGGTATGGACGGGTTGAACCTAGGCGATCCTCTAGTGAGGAGCTCCTTGGACACGCTGAACAACGCAAGGAACCTGGCGAATTTGGCCGAGTTGTCGCACGGACGGGGCCTCAGTGGCCAGGCCCACCCACCACCCATCGAAACGAACCTGGATTTTTACTCGGCGCGCCTAAGGAGCCTCGCTAACCCCACCTTAGGCGCGGCTCCACAATCCAACCCCACCAGCAATTCCGGTTCCACCGTGCTCCCCCAACAACCCCTGGAACGGGCAAGTCCGGCGAACCTCTCGCACAACCACCAGAAGGAGAACTCTCCACCCTGCTACAATCAAAGTCCCATCGGGCACAACAACAACAATTCGACGGACAGTGAGAAGGCCAGTCCCCCGGTAGCCTCCACCCCCATCATCACCGACAGTTCCGAAACGGTCTACACCTGCGAGGTTTGCGACAAGAAGTTCCGGTTTCAGTCGAACCTCATCGTGCACAGGAGAAGCCACCAGGACAAAGAAAGACAGTACCAGGACAGTGTCCAGGAAAATTCTTCGGGCAACAGGTGCGAGGTCTGCGAACTGGAGCTCTCCAGTTACAGCGAGATGAGGAAGCACATGAGGAAGGAGCACCAGCAGGCCATCAACGCCGCCTCGAGTCCCCAAGGGAGCGTGGAGACCGTTCCCGAAGACGGCAGCAGTTGCGACGAAAACATGGACATGGACGACCCCGAAGACGCGGACGTCAAGAGGGAGGACGCCGAGGAGAACACCCCGGAGGACCTCAGCACGACCCAGGGCCAGAACAACGAGGAGGGTTCAACCAGGGTCGATCAGAAACCCAGTTTGGTGGGGGACTTGATGGAGAAGTTCGGCCTCAGCAACATCGCCCAGTACTCGGAAGCTTACAGGCAAGCCTTGCAGGAGAACCATCGGGGTGGGTACATCAAGACGGAGTCCCCTTCGAACTTGACGAACTCCCTGAACAACAACAAGGAGAAGGACAGCGCTCTGTCACCGACTAATTTCAACTCTTCCTCCACGCCCAGTATCTTTTCAGGACAGGGGTTTCCCAGATCGGCTGGGCCCGATTTCGGAGGTTTATGGCTGCCGAGTCCTCATTACCTGGAGAACAGCGATTTTCGGAAAGCCGCGAAAGCCACGACTTCCAGTGTTTCGCTGCATGGTTTGCCCAGTCCGCTTATGAAGAAGGAGAGGAGTGGGAGGAACGATACTTGCGAGTACTGCGGGAAGGTCTTCAAGAACTGTTCGAACTTGACGGTCCATCGGAGGTCGCACACCGGGGAGAAACCGTACAAGTGCGAGCTTTGCTCGTACGCGTGCGCGCAGAGCTCGAAACTCACGAGGCATATGAAGACCCATGGGAGGCATGGCAAGGACACGTACAAATGTAGGTTTTGCGACATGCCGTTTTCGGTCCCGAGTACGTTGGAGAAGCACATGAGGAAGTGCGTCGTGGTCGTTCAGCAGAGCCCCAAATTGGGTATACATTACCCTAGCAGTCAGGACGAGGACTCGTCTCTCAGTACTAAGGACACTTGATCCTGGAACGGCGGTTTACCGTTGATGCCACCGCTCTGGGCGCACCGGTCGCCTTATCAGGTGTATTGAACGTGGGGTTAAATGGGGTTTTTTCGGGTTTGAGGGAGTACGGGGGAGGGGGATTTTGTTTGGATGTTGAGTTTGGTGCAGGGATTGTGGAGGTGGGGACGGAGAGTGGATGGAGAGCGTTGTGAGTGGGTGTGAGGTGTAGGGGGGAGGTAAGCACGTGTACCCCC
>JAPYZK010003519.1:0-17142 GCA_030522785.1 Platygaster equestris | reverse complement strand
GGAAATAATGGGTTACCTGATTGATTGACGCAACAATCGCCCTTAGAGCTTTGCTACGTACTTTCGGGAGTTGAAAACTAATTATCCCTTTCGTTGCTTCGATTTCCATCGAGATTGATTATGACTGTATTCGACACTTTTGTAAACAACAACAAAAACATTGCAGCAACACACAGTTTTGTAATTTTGAGGTTGGGGTTAGGGAGTTTGACGTTTCGATATACGTCGAGTCGCTCGTCCGCCATCTTGTTTCCATTATCCGTGCGTAAACGCTCGTTAAACTGAGCGTGAGTGAGTAAATAGCTACATGTCGTTAAGATGAGCGTGGGCGAAGAGCTTATTCGCCCACTAGTGGGCGAATGAGTTCATCACTCGCATGACATACGTCAACAATGAGGTAATCCATTATTTCGTCCACTTTCAGCAGGGCCACGAAATTACATATTTCTCGCGGGCGTTGAACAAACGGAATTATGAATGGCGATTGGCGAGGCGCGTTTAAAAAAAGTATTCGACGCAAGCTCCGGGAGCTTGCTTCCCATACGCTCTTGTTACGGCAAATTGGATTTTTAAGCTTAAGTTTCTCGAACGACTATCGGCGTGGCGAAGAATACATACGCCGGTGTTATTACGCGATGTAGGCAAGAAATAATGTTTTCCGTGACGGTTTGAATTATTTGCATCTTTTTTTGAGTACGCAAGTTGTGCATTAACAAACTTTTAATTTAATTCTAACATGAAAATTCAAGTACTTTAAGAATCTGATGAAGATGGTAATTTTAAGGTAAATTCCACTACGAAAAAATTAGAAAATGCAGAAATGGGGAGAGGGAGTGAGGGGGGGGGGGGGGGGGGGGGGGGGGGGGGGGGGGCGGGGGGGGGGGGGGGGGGGGGGGGGGGGGGGGGGGGGGGGGGGGGGCTGAGGTGATTTTCACTCGAAATTAATTCAACGAGTTCAAATGTAAAGTTTTATTGAAGAATTATGGGTATTTTCTGGACTCTCAGAATTTTCGAACCTTTTTGGAATCTCTGAAATCATCAACATTTTTAAGATCATTTGAATCGTCGGAATAATGTAGACTTTTGGGATTTTCACAATACTCTGAACTTCGAAAATTCGCAGAATTGTTGAAAATCTTGAGATGTTCCCAATTACCAAGTTTTCCGAAATGTGACGAATTCGTAAAATTTCCGTAATTTCGAGAACAATACAAGTATTGTAAATTTTCAATAATTTTTGAAACTTCTATAAACCTCTGTAATTCACGAAAATTTTGAAATTCTTGAAATTTTCCAAAGTCCAATAACTCCCGAAATCCTCAAAATCCTTCGAACTTCAAAAATGCTCAAAATTGTTGAAAATCTTGAAATGTTGAAAATATTCCAAATTAACGAGTTTCTCGAAATGTTAGAAATTTGTAAAATTCTTGTAATTTAGAGAGTTATAAAAATATTGTAAATTTTCAGAAAAGTTGAAACTTTTTTGAATCTCTGAATTTCCAAAATTTCAGAAATTTGAAAAATTTCGAAAATTCCAAAAAATTGAGAAATTTCAAAAATCCTTTAAAATTGAAAATCTATCAAAATAGTCAAAAATCTCGAAATATGTTGATAATGTTCCAAATAAACAAAAGTTACTCGAAATTTTAGAAATTTAGAAAATTTTAATCATTACGAAAACTGCCTTAATACTTAAGATTCTCGAAACATTCCAAATCTCTGAAATTTCTGAAATTTTTGGAATTTTGAAAATTGTCAAAATACTGAAATCTTTCCGAATTTTTTAAATTATCAAAAATTTTCCAACTTCCACAAACATCTGAATTTTACGAAAATTTTTGAATTCGTGAAATTTTCGAAAGTCCAATAACTTCCAAAATCCTTCAAACTCCAAAAATTCTCAAAATTGTTGAAAATCTTGAAATATTGAAAATATTTTAAATTTATAAAATCTCGAAATGTCAGAAATTTGTAAAATTTATGTAATTTCAAGAATTACAAAAATATCGTAAATTTTCAGAATTTTCGAAACTTTTTTACAACTTCGAAATTTTCAAAATTTTTGAAACCTCAAAATCCGCAATTTTCTCAAAACTTCTGAAATCCTCGAAATCCTAACTCTGTAAATTTCCAAAATTGTTAAAAATCTCGAAATGTTGAGAAAGTTAAAACTCATCAAGTTTCTCGAAAACTTCGACACTTGTGAAAATCGATATTGTGTTACTATTTATCTCAAAATGTAAAAAATATTCCAAATAATTAAGTTTCTCACGAAGTTAGAAATTCGTAAAATTTTCTTATTTCAAGAATCATAAAACTATCGCCAATTATCATAATTCTCAAAACTTGTTAACAAATTCTAAATTTTTCAAATTTCGAAAATTCCCAAACTTCCAAGAACTCGCAAATTTCTCGAAATTCTTCAAAAAAAAAACTTCGAAAACCCCCAAATTGTTAAAAATTTGAAAATGTTAAAAATCTCAAAAATCATCAAGTTTCTCGAAAACTTTGACACTCGTGAAAATCAATATTGTTTTCCCATTTTTAATCAAAAATAAACTTTCCCGCCCCCCCCCCCCCCCCCCCCCCCCTGGCTACGTGCTTGATCGCGACTATTTAACGAAATGTAAAAAAGTATTCGACGTACATAAGCCCCGGGAACTTGACTCCCATACGCTCTTGTTAGAGCAAATTGGATTTTTAAGCCAAAGTTTCCGGAACGACTATCGGCGTGACAAAGAATCCGATCATGTTATTACGAAAAGTGGGGGCGAGAGCGAGAGAGAGGCAGCGAAGCTCTCAAAAAGCACGAGGATCTGCTCGGGGCTGCGCTGGAAATTACCCCGCTCGATTTCTTGTACACTTTTTTCCCCACCGCCTCGCGGAATACGTGACTTACTTTCCCGACAATGGAAATCCCTTCCGGTCCCGTTATTTTTTTGTCTCGCCGAGCGTTTATTTCAATGTTTGGAATTTCCCGGGACAAAAAGTATCCTCGATGCGAAGCCTGATAAATATTCGCGGAGGGTCGCCGGCTTTTTTCGGTCGAGCGACATCGGTATCGGTCGTTTTTCAATCTGTTATTTTGCGCAAAAGGCAAAATTGCACAATGATTTTTCGCATGTTTTTTTAGCGAGAGTGTTTTCATTTCCTCATTATTATCAGACAAATTCATGATACTAATCAATTTTCGGATATCTGTGCATTTTCCGTTGCCTTGTATTTCGGTACCGTACGATTTGTACTACTCCAACCTACACAGAATCCTGTTTCTCTCCGATTTTCAGACAGTTTAAAGCTGTGGAGGAATTTGATCACAGGCACAGCTAAAATTTGAAGTTTAACGTTCAAATTAGAGATCTATAGTTAAGAATGGAAGTGTAAAGCTTAAAGTAGAAGTTTGAACTTCAAATTCGACGTTTGGAGTTCAAAGTTGAAATAAGATGATCAAGGTCCATGTATTATAATTCCAAAGTTGAAATTCGAAGGGTTTGAAGTTTCGAATTCAAAAGTCAAGTTCAAAATTTGTGTTTAAATCCGATGTTCAAATTTGAAGTTTCGAGTTTGAAGTTGAAATATCGAGTTCCAAGTTTAACGTTCTATTTCGAAATTTCAAGTTCGATGTTCACATTCAAAGTTTCAAGTTTGATGTTGAAATTTGAAGTAGACAGTTTCGATTATATTAATTAATTCAGAATCAACTGTAGTCGACTCAGTAGTGTTAATTGAAGATTCGTAGAAAAATCAAAAAATGACATCCAATTCAGCTCATTGAATAAATATTGAAAACATCAATATGTTGTACATAAAGATTTTGAATACCCACCCCAAAATATTATTCTGGATCCTCCCCTGGGTACAAATACCGATCATTTCCAGCAACAACTCCACAAATATTGTACACGAATCTACAACTCTCAAAAAAGACGACCACTTTTCTGTCTTTTTCCCAAAAAATCCCAGTGCCAACTTGATGAGAATAAAAAAACCACACATCATTTCACAATTGACGATCATTATCTATGATTTCATTATCACTGGGATTTTCGTGCTCAGTTGCTCTTTAAATCACATTTTCCATGTTGAAGCGATACTTGAAAATCGATCCGAATCCCAAGCGTCTTTCATTATACCGACATCGAGAATACGCTCGCCCTCCCCGTACCTCCATATTGCTCTCTGCGCGCGCTCCAAAAATCCATTCAAGTGCTCGATAATCTCGTTTAAATAAAATGACTGCTCGATAAATTGGATACGTCTATCGTCAAGAGGAAACAAAGAGTGCACGGGCGGAATTCAATTTATTCAAAATATTACGCCCCGCGTGAAATCATCGGCGGATTTCGTCAGATTTAACAGTTTATGGGGAAAATTCGTGCGTGTTGATAATATATGTGGCAGTTATAGTAAACTTTACACTGAAATTTAATTAATGTCATCGAAGGATTGCTTGATTTTATCATAGTCATTAGTAAAATAGACGCAAGAGCGATACAATATCCAGAAAATTGGCATCCTTAGTGATCGGAGTTTTTATAAGAACAGACAAAATTTTTAGAAATCAGTGAATTATTTATGAAAATTCGTTTTTTTATGAGGTCGATTTTATGAAAGTTGTATAAAATTTTCGATTTTTATGAAATGGTCTGATAAAAACTTTATTGAAGAATTTTTTTAATATAATCTTTCGAAATTTTCATACAGTTCATCTGTTTTTTCATAAAAACAATTGAAAGCCTACAAATTTTCTTCTGAAACCTTCGTTTTTATGGACAACTCCGTGATTTTTATAAAAAGTTTTATATTTTTATAAAAAAAAAAACTTCCCTGAAATAATGAATTTCTGGTATAGTAATATTTTATACGTTTTTATTACACAAGGGAATAGAAAATCATGTTCGTATCGTTTTTTAGCAATTATAAAACGTAAAAACATATGATTTCATAAGATTTGGAAATTCTTCAATTGAAATTGAAAACAAGCATCCAAATTGACATAGATTTGATGGACAAGAAAGTTGACTATCGGATTTCTGATGCAAAGGTCGCAAGTTCGACCAGCTGCCTCCAAAAATTTTTTAAATATCTTTCGAAACGAAATTCGAACTAGAGCCTTATAAAGTGATAAAAAATAATATATAAATTAGCAAAATGATCCAAAAAAGGTTAGAAAATTGTTGGCATATTTTTAAAAATGTAAAAAAAATTTTGATAACAACATTTTTTTTATAAAACTTTTAAGAACCACTTCATAAAAAATACAAATTCGATAAAACTTTCATAAAACCGACCTTATAAAAATTTATAAAAAAATTGTTTGTAAGGTTTTTATAAAAACTAGAATCACTAGGGATTTTCGAACACTCGGAAAAAAAAAAAAAAAAAAATTGTTTGAAAGGTTTTAAAAAAAAAAAAAAAAAAAAGGGATTTTAGAAAAAAAGAAAAAAAAAACAAAAAAAAAAAAAACCAAAAAAAAAAAAAAAAAAAATGCCCCCCCCCCCCCTCCCCTAAACCAATGAAGCTCCAGCAAGGACAGTGATATTTCTGGACATAATACACGCATCAACGGAGTCGTAAATTCATCGAGTGGAGCTTGTTTTATCGGCCCCTCCGGGCTAGAGAGCGCTAAAAAGTTATAGAGCGCATGATGCGCGTGAAATACCGGCGCTCATATTTCTCGCATTGTCGAGCGCGTTTATTGTGTATTATACTTTATTTGCCAGAAACGAGACGTTGGACTCTTTTGTTTCCATTTAAATCGCGTACTTGCGAAGTCACTGGCTGAGGTGACATTTTTTTTTCCATTCGCGTCAAGTTGCGCGTTGATAACTCAAGCGACGAATATTATCGAGCTCGAGGCGATGGGGTAGCAAGCGTGCGAATCGACACATTTCTGTGTCGCGTGTTCAAGTTTCCAATTTTCAGCCCTACGTGTTTCTTTAACAATATTTTGTTGTGTATTTTCATGGAATTTATAATTTCTTGGGTACTTGATCATCGTACTTGACTGTTTTTAAAAAAATTTTTTTTAAATTAAAAATTATCGAAAAGTTTGGAAATTTGCGAAATATTCAAAAATTTCATAGATTTTGAAAATTTTTGTACATTTTGTAATTTTTTCGAAATTCTAATGATTTGGGGAATTTTCGGGCATTTAAGAATTATGAAAATTTTTTGAAATTTTGGAAATTTTCTGTAATTTTGGTAATTTTAGAAAATTTTTGAGAGCTTTGAGAATTTTGACAATTTTGAAAATTTCGTAATTTTTTCGAAATTCTAATGATTTTGGGAATTTTCGGGCATTTTAGAATTCTAAAAATTTTTTGAAATTCTGGAAATTTTCGGTAATTTTTATAATTTTAGAAATTTTTTGAAAGCTTTGAGAATTTTGTAAATTTTTGAAAATTTTGAGAATTTAAAAAATTTTCAGAATTTCGGAAATTTTATAAATTTATGGAAATTGTGAAATTTCGGAAATTTTCGGAAATTCTGACAATTCTGGGAGTTTTGAAAAATTTGTGGAGTTCACGAAAATTTCTCAAAATGTCGAAATTTCTGCACAGTTTAAAAATTTTCCAAAACTGGCGAGGAAATATTTTCAAAAACAGTGCGCAAAATAGCGTTTTGCGCACACATTTCGTGCATGAAAAAGGGCCATCTTTGTGCACGTTAAAAAATAGTATATTGTGCGACTAGTGGGAGAAAGAGGAGATCCCACTCGCGTGTTGCCACACTCGCTACGCTCGTGAGGCAATTTCCACGGTGAGGCATTTCGTCCACTCGCAGCAGGGCCACAAAATTACATATTTCTCGCGGGCGTTAAATAAAAAATAATTGTTTCATTCTTCTATTATCTTTATTCCCCCACGCTGTTCAAGTTGACTATCAATAATAACGAGGGTCCAAGAAGCACGTCGACGTTTTTTCGCAGGCCACGGCATTTTCTATAACAAGACGAAAACTTGGCCTGGCTGGCACGACCGTCGAGAGGATCGTCTGCGTGTAATATCGATGGGAAAGGGCTCGGTTTTAAAAGCGGCGCCCTCGAGTTTTTCTGAGGGCGCGTCGTGCCTCGAGTGCGAGCTCCTCTCGCGACTTTTTGCACGTGCCACGGTACACATACCCTCGCCACTTGTCGAGGCCATGTCTTCAGGTGACTTGAGATAATTCCCGTTTTTTTTTCTCCGCGAGATTCTTCATATTTGCCTGTTTCCCCGGACACTAATTTAAAGGTGACTGGTCTCAAGAGTTACGGTCGAAAAAAAAGGAACACTCAAGATATGCCTCGAATACAACTTTGTATATACCTTAGGGCCATATAAAGCTGTTTATCTTCCTAGGACTTTCCCGTAAACTCCCTTTATTTCTCATTAATGATCCTTGTATCTCATACATTTCCTTCAACTCCCATAAAATCCCCCTGTATTCTATAAATTATTTTCTTAAAATGCTAACATCTACCTTTATTTCCCATGCTTTCCTCTTGATTTCCCATAAATTCTCTTGACATTTTATACATACCCTGAAAAGCCCATCAAGTTCTTACGAATTATCACTACATCCCATAAATTAATCCCTTCAAATCCCATACACTCCCTTGAAGTTCCCAGAAATCCCTTACAATCTTACAAGTTACTATCAAATATGCTCGATTTCCTTAATATCCAATTATTTATCATAAAATTCCATCAAGTCCCTTCGTGTCCTTCGAAAAATTCGCCGTTTTCCCGCGTTTCCCTGACATCCAGCACCATTCGACCTGAAAAATTCGCGCCTGTGTGTTTCTTCCCCACCCATCACTCGCCTCGCGATTCCAATCCGCAAAACACGAATTTCCTCATTACGCACCTTCGCCTACAAGGAATAATTCCCCCGTATTTTCCCAACTTTTCCATCGCCCGATGGAAAAAGGTTGATTCACGGCGCCTTTCACAGGCGCTACACTTCGAAACGCGAGTATGAAAAATAAGAATCGTCGCGCGAATCGTTTTCCGGTCGCTGAATGATGGCGCAAATTAAATGTTGAAAGTGCTTTTCATTTCACGGTCGACGTGTTTTTCCTTTCATTCCTGTATTCGCCGCGCCCTTTGGCCCGGAAACTCTTCATATCGAATTTGCGACGCTTCGATTCGTTATTAGTTTCCGGTACGAAAATTCTAATCCGGGCTTGATGCTACTGGGCGATAAAGGTGCCTATTACAAGTGGGCTACATTAAGGCAATTTCCACTCGAGTCGGTTTGATGCTATCCGTTTGCCCGAGCGCCGCGGTCCATCCTCCGCGAATTCATCGATCCGCGAGCTTTTCGTTCGCCGGGGAAAAACTTTTTCCATGCCAAGTGTCGCGTCGTAATCGCCCGCTTTTTATCGGGAATTTGTGTTAATATCCAAGTCCGTGGAACTTGATAATTTGCGTATGAATCGCCCCGCGTCGAGGAATACTGCGACGTTTACCATCAGTACCACTCGATTCGATATTTTTTGTTCTGCGGATTTTTTGGATCATCGGTTGCTTATTGCTCGATGACACACAAACCTTAATTCCATAATTACACATCATCACGATCTCCAAAAATGTTGTGAAAATTTCCAAAAGCCCCAAAACTTCTACATCTTTGAGTTCAAAAATTCAAAAAGCACGAAATCCGAAAATGAAACCCACGAAATCACAGAATTTTCTAATAATTGAAATGAAAAATGCTGGAAATCAAATTTCGAATAAAACAAAAGCCAAAACCTCTCCCTTGAGCATATCCCGCGCACGGGTCTGATTCGAGTGTTCCATTCGCGAATCCAATAAATTGAAGGAGTGATAATTTGGGAACGCATAATATCATCCAGGACATTTTTATTTTGATTCCACTCGAAAGTTTCGCAAAGTCGACGCTGCGCGTTGTTCGCTCAACTCTTCGAGGGGTAGAAATAACGACGGAATAAGTATCAGGAAACACGAGTGCCAACTTAAAGAAAACACTGTGGCAGAAAAGGGGAGGTATGATGTAAGTGATTAAGAGCAAGTTGGCTCCAAACTTTATACATGAATGTTACAGTGTGGATTTGATAATTCGAATCTCATTTTCGTTAAGTATTTCTTACCAGTATATAGATACTTGTTTTCTCATGCAATTTTCACGTTTTTTTCTTCTTCATTAATGAAGAGAAGAATATTAAACTCTACGCAGAGTATTTATTAATCGTGATTCAATTTCTTTCCAATATCACGATCAATTCTATTCATTAATTCAAACAGGAAATCAGTTTATCTAAATGAACGTTTCCGATATTATGTTCAAATTATTCGACGAAGTTAATTATAAATGCATATTGACTTTTAATAATCTGAATTATTTGATCGAATTTTGCCTCCAATTTTTGAAACATTCCTCTGCTTTTTTTTTCAATTTAGAATTTTTGTCACTCTTTATCATTATTTTCAACGAATTTAAAGCTATCCTCAACTTGAAGACTATGAATGTTCACAGTGGTGGATCCAGAGAGAAGGGGGGGGGGGGGGGGGGGGGCCAAAACTCAAGAAATTCCAAATTTCTGAGACAATCAGGAGTGTATTTCAATTAAAATGGAATTTTTCGGATTTTGAATTCTGAAATTTAGCGATCTTCAATTATGAATTTTTTAGATTTTATTATTTCAGTTTAGTGACATATATGTGATGAATTCGAGAATTTCCGAATGAAAGAAGTCGTTAAATATTGTAAATTTCGGAGGTAAATCTAGAAAACGTGAGGAAATGAAATTTTCAAGGTTTCGAATTCTAAAATCAAAAATCATAAATTTAAAACTCGCAAAAATATTCAAAAGTTGCCGGATGTAAAATTTGTTCATACTTGATATTTCCGAAATCAAAATTCGTACATTTCACATGTGGAATGAAATTTTGGGGATTTGGAATTCGCGAAATAACAAATTTCAAATTACTCAAAATTGCACTGTTTTTGAAAAAGTGTTTCAAACTTTCAAAATGTTCAGTTCGTTCGATCGAAAATGAATGAACGATCGAATCATTAATGGACCCAATTCCTCCAAATCCCTTTAGTACGTAAAACAATCGATCCCCCCCCCCCTCCTTCTAATTTTCTCAACTTGCGCCAAAATTCCTGTTTCTCCAGTCATCCTACTTTTTCGGACATCACGAAAATCCGGCTCGGCCCTTGCGTAAAAAATGTTCATAGCATAAATAAACTAGTTGGAGCGTGAAATGGTCGATTTGACCGAGGGCAAAAGAGAAAAACGAGTTTATTTGGTCTGAAATTTCCGCGGGCGTTCATATGGGGCACTCGTGAAATCTCTTGCCGTCCATGTATATGCGGTGGCGTGCCTCGAATTGCGGATATCCCGGGCGCTCGGCGACGCGTAACAGGGGCGAGAAATTTGGGTCACTTGATTTTACAAGTCGACAAAATGACCGGAGAGTGTTTTCATTGAAACGATTTTTCGCGCGTTTACCGCGTTTCCTTGTTTCGGACGATAACCGTTTGTAACGCTCCCACGCCGCGATTGTCGCCTGCATGTTTCGTGCCGACCAAACAATGGGCGATCTATGGAAATTTCACAAACGACCCGCTACTTTGATAAGACAATACTTGCTTCTTTTCCTTCTGGACTTTTGTTTTGCTCTGTTTTTATCATTTTATTACTCGGAACGTCAACGTCTGAAGCTTAGGATACGTATCCAGATTGTTCAATTTTCCGATCTTGTAATTTTTAGTTATTAATGAGTTCAAACCATGTTGATAGTGCACGAATGAATCAAGTTATTTATGATTCAAGTATTTGAATTTTCCATCGAATAAGGAGAAACTAGACATTTTCCTAACCAATGGTGGATCCGAGGGGGGGGGGGGCTATGGGGGCTATAGCTCCCCCCCCCCTCAAAAAAAAAACAAAATTCCCAAAAATATACATTTCTAAGAGCACCAGGAGTGTATTTCAAACATAAATGGAATTTTGGGGATTTGGAATTCTCGAAGTTGGTAATCTTCAATTATGAATTTTTAAGATTTTAATAGTGAAATATATATAATAAATTCGAAAGTTTCCGGATAAAAGAAGTCGTTCAATATTGAAAATTTCGGAGGTAAATCTAGAAAAAGAAATGGAATTTGTAAATTTAAATTTTCAAATAATTTTCAAATTTCATAATTAATAGTATTGATAATTATATTAATAATAATAATAATAATAATGAGTGTTATAATAAATATGACAATAATAATTACATTAATTTCATAATAAATAATTCTAAATTTTGAATTTTCGAACTTAAGAAATGGAATTTTCAATGTTTCGAATTCTAAAATCACATCATAAATTCGAAGTTCGCAAAAATATTGAAAAGTTGCCGAATCTGGAATTTATTTATACTTAATATTTCCAAAATCAAAATTTTTACATTTCACATGTAAAATACAATTTTGGGCATTTGGAATTCTCGAAATAACAAATTTAAAATTATTCAAAATTCCACTGTTTTTCAAAAAGTGTTTCAAAGTTTGAAAATGTTTAGTTTGTTCAATCTTAAAATGTTTGGATTTAAAGATTCAAACATTTAAACATAAAACTTTTGAGAATATAAATAGTCAACATTACGATATAACTTTGAATCTTAATTTTTACCGGATTTTTTAGTCTTCGAAAACATATGGAAAAGTTTTCCAACTTGCAATATTTTGTCTTAAAGTTTTAAAAATTCGGATTAATTATAATTCTTTATCGAATGTTATAACATAACAAAATATAAGATTCATCGAGATTCTAAATTATCTCCATTCCAAAATTCAAACTCCAAATGGAGCGAAATTCCTCTTTCTTAGCAAGTTATTTTGAAGTTCACATCTTCTGAATTTTGCAAACAAAATCAGTTAAACTCTTTGAATCTCAAAATTTCAGAAATTGAAAGTCGAAAATCAAAAACTTGGAATTTTGGAGATTCTGGATTATAGGTACAAATTCTGAAACTCGAAAGTGTAATTTTTCGAACCTTCTTCTTTTTTCAAATATGATTACAATGCACAAAAATTAAAAAATTGATAAGTTAATACATTGCAAAACTGGAATCCATTAACTCAAACACTACAATAAGGAAATGTACACATAAATGATATCAAGCTATAAAAGTTCACACTTCGAAAAATAGGAAATTCTGTTTTTAGAATTTCCGCAGTTCATCATAAACTCAAAACGTTTCTATAAAGCTTTCAAATCAAATATTGTTCTATATTCCCAGACTTGTCTACTTCGAAACTGCAAAATTTTCAAACTTTGAAAATGTCTAGAACTTGAAAAATTCCAGAAATACATGTTTTTTGGAAGTATAATTCCAAAATTTCGTCATTCTTGTATTAGATCGATTTAAATCAATCAATTATCCGAAGCCAAATTGAAAATTTTTAATCTCGACCCAACAAAAACTCTCTATAACCCTGAATCGTAAAATGAGTATAAATCTGTAAATAAAGTCTCATTCATATTACACTAATAAATAATCGTTATTCGCTCTTTTCAAAATTTAATCAAGAAACCAACCCCCCCTCCCCCCCAGGATTAATCCCCCACCGTCTCCAACATCAAACAAAAATCACGAAAAACCGAGCCCCCAAAAACAGGCAAATCCGTAAAATGTACAATAAAATCGCCCCATTCGTGGCATTGTTAAACTCCCGCTCCCATTACGTTCTCCATCAGGATTCCGCCGCCGATGTATTTCCCAAGATCGGGGCACATTTATTTCCCCGAAAATACAATCCATACCCTCCGCAATTGCGCCCTTTCAATGTTTCCCTCCGAGTATTTTAGCAGCGAATAAAAGTGCCATTACGCTTTCTCTCTTCCAGCCCCTCGCTTTGCCTGTTCTATCCGGGCTCTCGTCATTGCGGGATTGAAGGGATGGTAAGCCTCGAGGGATGGTCCGCGGGGCGCACTCTCCTCGAGATGACGTACTTGCCGGAAGGATCGGGCTCGAAATCGCCCCAGACGGCTTGCGGGCGCACGTTTCCCGACCCTCGCGACACGATATTCCTTTACATTGCTCTACAGTTGAAAGAACCCGCTGAAGGTGCGGTACGCTCTCCGTTCCGGGCGTCAACATTCGAGCTCCGAACCGAAACCCTGAGCGATTGAAATCTATCCGTTTCCCGAGACAAAACCAAAATCGAGGCTGGCGTTTCGGAATACGGTGGAAAGGAGTGTAATCGAGCACTTGAGAGGGATTCGAGGTTGAATAGGCTATTACGAATATGGGGTTCGTTATGTATAGGGATAAAGTAGATGTTTTGCACGTTTCGATACATGTCGAGTCGCTCGTCCGCCATCTTGTTTCCATTATCCGTGCGTAAACGGTCGCTAAACTGAGCGCGAGTGAGTAAACAGCTACAGGTCGTTAAGATGAACGTGGGCGAAGAGCTTATTCGCCTACTAGTGGGCGTACGAGTTCATCACTCGCACGCCATACGTCAACAATCAGGTAATCCATCATTTCTTCCACTCTCAGCAGGGCCACGAAATCACGTATTTCTCGCGGGCGTTGAATAAAAATACAATTAAGCCAAGTAGTAGTATCTATTCCGGCTCGAAGCCGGGCGAAATTCCACCCGTCGAGTCTTTCAATGGAGATGCGCCCTAGGCGTCTCAGGAAAAAGCCCTACTTTACGCGCAAGCGTTTGTCACACATTTCATTTCCGCCGGCCGCGCTCTAATTATTTTAATTCCGGCTCCTTTCGCGCGCCCTTTCCTCCCCCTCGCTCCTTTGCGCCCTACTTTCCCGCGGAAAATACACGCGCCCGATTTTAATAGCTTTTCCTTCTTTTTTCACCTCCCCCCTGACCTCAAACCCTCCCTTCACGACCAACCTAACCTCCTCTTATATACCCGCATTTTCTGGCTCTTTTTCGCGCCGGCTGCTCAGCGACACGACCCGACTGTCATGTGACAAATGACGCGGTTATGTTTCTTTCCTCGCGAGCGCCGTTTTTCCCAACACCTCGCGGACTTTTCTCGACTTGATCAACACACACAACCCGACCGTTGCAGGGGTGGCGAAAAAAGAGCGCGCTACCGTTTTTCCCCGGCGAGATGCAGCGTCGTAGCGAGGGCATATTCCAGGAAATTCACGTGTGCAGTTATTTCGAATGGTTTCAATGATTTTCATTGGGCCTTTGCTGGGTCATTGGCAAGGTTGTGCGATGATATAAGATTGCATATCATTGCATTACCATTACAGCGATTATAATCTTTTAAATATCGTGCTGGTTTTTGTATAAGAGAGTATATTTTAAGTTTGCTGGAATCGTACGATTGAAATTATGTCATTTTTCTAACATGTGATTGGAGATGATCTTTCAAGAGTTTGGAACTTACTGTACCACATACGAAATTTCAATTAATACTTTACATTCATCCAACGAGATTCACTCGTGATTTTTCACGAATGATCGATGACTGCCAACTGTTTTGGCAACCGTTAATGATATGTACGAACTTGATGACTGGCACCACCTTTGTTTTCAGAAATTTTGAATTTTCTCAACGATTACTAACATTTGAACAGTTTAGAAAATGTTGGAAAAATTGGGAATTTAAAAAACTTGAACAATTTTCAACAATCGTGTACAAAAAATTCGAAAATTTTCGAAAATTACGAGGATTTCAAAGGATTTGAAAATTTTAACGAAATACTGCATATTTTCAGAAATTTCTGAAGTTTTTTGAAATAACAACATTTTCAAAAATTCCTGGAAACTTCAACAAATATTACGAAAATTTTAAACAGTTCCCAAAATTTTCAGGAATTTTAATCATTTCCAAAACTTCAGCACATTTTCAAAAATTCCAAAAAATTGGAAGAACTCAACACGTCACAAATATTACATAATTTACTCAAATTTTCGAGACTTTGACAATTTTCAACAATTTTTAAAAATTTTGGAAATTTCGAAAATTTTCAAAAATGTGGGACATTTGAAAAAATTTTAATCATTTTCAAGATTGGAAAATTTTCTAAAACTTCATAAAATTTAAAAACTTTTTAAAAAATTCCAAAATTTTATGATTGGCAAAAACTTTAACAATTTTCAACAATATTCGAAAATTTTGGAAAATTTCGAAAATTCTAAAAAATTTCAAATATCCTCAAAAATGCATCAAAATTGTAAGAATTTTGAAAATTCACAAAAATTACGGAATTCTCGAAAATTTTCATGACTTAAACAATTTTGGAAATTTTGTAAATTTCCAAAACTTTGGGATATTTGAAAAAATTTTAAACTATTTTCATGACTTTGGAAACTTTTCTAAAATTTCACAAAATTGAGAATCTTTCTAACAATTTCTAAAAATTATATACTTTCCAAAAACTTTAACAATTTTCAACAATATTGGAAATTTTGGAAAAGTTTGAAAATTCCAGGAAATTGGAAACATTTTCAAAAATGTAACAAAATAGTAAGAATTTGGAAAATTTACAAAAATTACAGAATTCTCGAAAATTTTCAAGACTTCAACAATTTTGGAAATTCCGAGAATTTCAAAAATTTTGGAAATTTGAAATTCGAAAATTTGGAAAATATGAAAAAATTTCAACTTTTTTTAAGACTTTGGAAAATTTTCTAAAATTCACACAATTGAGACAAATTCTAGCAATTTGAAAAATTACATAATTACCAAATACTTCAACAATTTTCAACAATATTGGAAATTTTGGAGAATTTCGAAAATTCCAAAACATTTTGAATATTTTCAACAATCGAACAAAATTTAAAAAATTCCAAAAATTTACAAAAATCACAGAATTTATAAAAATTTTCCATATTCAATGGCGATTTTTTGGCGAGATACCTATCGTAGAGAGCTGATATTTGGCAAAGTTACTTATTTTACCTAACTTCACCAGATCATGCAATAAAAACGGGACATTTCGAAAATTTTCATGTACGCGAAACTCGAAGCCAACAGTCAAAATTTTCCAACATTTCAACAATTTTCCACAATTGCAGAAATCTCGGAAAGTTCTCAAAATTCTCAAAAATTTCGAGCATTCGCAGAAATTTTAGAAATTTGCAGAAATTTCGAAAATTTGTAAATTCTAAAGTTTTGAAGTTCCGAAGTTGCGAAGTTTTCGAACTCATGAAATTTTGGAATGTTGAAGTTTCGAAGAATTATAAAGTTCTGAAGTTTTCAAAATTTCGGAAATTTTACAAGTTTTTAAAATGTTGTAAAAAGTTTTCGAGAATGTCCAAGAACTTCAGAATCTCGAAATTCTTAAGTACACAAAGGTAATTATTAGGTTTCGACATTTTTACAGTTCTTTTTTTGAGGAATTCCAAAAAGGCGGTGGGGGGGGGGCGACCACCTCTTCCCCCCTCCCCCCTTGTATCCGCCACTGAATATATTGGGCTTCTAGTTAAAAAGAAAAATTAATAAAAAAAAAATGCGTCGACTACGCCGCTGGCAGGAGTTAGAAAAGGCCAGCAGGTACAGAAGCATCGTTTTTCTTCGACAAGACGCTTTTTCATACTCTCGATTTCACGGCTAATTTGGATTTATCGCCGTTTTCCACGCGTTACGCGACGTAAATTCGTCATGGGAAGTCGATCAATAATTTGCTGCCCTCCGCTCTGATGTTTGCCCGCTGACGAATCCGAGCGTTCGCAATTCCGAGCGAAATTGCTCGCGGACAATATTGGATAATGCTCGTGATTGTTTTATTTCGCGAGCATTCCCGAGCTGATTCGGTGAAAATGCACTTAGGAATAGTCGCGGCTTTGTGGCGCTGGCGAATATTTCTGGATACAAATAATATCCGGAATTCCGGGCCGCATTATGCACGATTATTATAAACGTACGAGCTCGCGCCGAGATGCTCGCTGGGAATTCCGGGCTGCGGATAATGTTCGGATTTCGGGGATTTCGATAAAATTCTTATCGGCCTTCGCGTGACTCGTGTCGTTTGATGGGATTTGCGATTGGGCTCGTAATTGGGGATTTATGGGGGCTGGGAAAAGCGCCGATGCGTCTTTTGAGAAAATCGGGATGATAGTATATTGTGCGACTAGTGGGAGAAAGAGGAGATTCCTCGAGCGTGGAGATTGCCTCACGAGCGTAGCGAGTGTGGCAACACGCGAGTGGAATCT
>JAPYZK010003518.1:0-11774 GCA_030522785.1 Platygaster equestris | reverse complement strand
TTCAAAAAATGTCACGTGGAATTTGTATGAGTGTTTGAAAATCACGGAGTTTCAAAATTTTGAAAAAGCGGCTTACGAGTCGACTGTATTTTTTTTTCTTTCAAAATTTGAATTTTCAAAATTTTGATAACGACAAAAATGTTAGAGATTGAACATTTTTCAAATACTAAGGTTTTTTTAAATTCTGTAAATTTTAAGAATTCCGGAAATTAAGAACTTGAAGATGTTGAAAATTCAAGTGTTTTGAAAAATTTCCAAACATTTGAGGTTTTTAACATTTTCGTAAGTTATGCGAATTTTTGAATTATCGAAAAATTTTCAAAATGCTGAGCATTTTCAAAATTTTGTGAATTTTGAGAATTCCGAACTTTTCAAAGAACTCGAAAATATTGAAAACTCTAAGATCTCAGAATACTGAGAATTTTCTAAATTCCGAAAATTTCGAGGAATTTAAAAATGTTGAAAATTCTAAGATTTCAAAAAATATCACCTGGAGTTTGTGAGTTTCTAAAAAACACGGAGTTTCAAATTTTTGAAAAAGCGGCTCACCAGTCGACTGTATTTTTTTTTCTTTCAAAATTTGAATGTTAAAAGTTTCGATAACGACAAAAATGTTAGATACTGAACATTTTTCAAATACTGAGGATTTTCAAAATTCCGTGAATTTTGAGAATTGCGAAAATTAGGAAGTTTAAAATGTTCAAAATTCTAAGATTTCGAAAAATTTCCAAACATTTGAGATTTTTGACATTTTCGTAAGTTATGAGAATTGTGGAATTATTGCAAAATTTTCAAAATACTGAGATTGTTCAAAATTTCTTGAATTTCGATTATTCCGAACATTTCGAAGAATTCAAAAATGTTGAAAATTATATTTCCAATTTTTTAATCTTCCTGAATATAAGAGTTCCAAAAATTAGGAACTTGAAAATGTTGAAAATTCTAAGGTTTCGAAAAATTTCCAAACATGTGAGATATTCGACATTTCCGTAAGTCATGAGAATTTTGAAATTACTGAAAAATTTTCGACCAATTTCGAAATCTGAAAGCTGCCAACCTCGTACGAATTTTTTAAAACCCAAAGTATCTAACATAAATTCCCAAAATTCTCAATTTTTCTCTTCGCTGTTTCAAATCAGCCAACTTCCATCATCAATACCTCCAAAAATCACCAAAACTTCACATTTCCCACCATTTCCCATCACCCCCAACCTAATCTCACTTCATTTTCCAGACTCCGCGGAAAACATCGGCCAAGGAAAATTCGGACACCGCGATCTTCAGCGTCGCCCCAAGTGTACAGCGACGATGGATTCCTGGCTGCACCTTCGCGTCATGAAAACTCATTGCCCCCGACTCCCGGTGCAAACGAAGGCGTGGTGGAGGCCCCTTTCCGGGACCGTCATTGGTCATCTGCCTCATTAAAATAGCTACCAGCCGAGAAACCCGAGATCGGGGATACCCCAGAGGCGGTGCCATGGAACACTTGCACAGTTTTCAGGTATACAAGAGCGTAGCCAAGAGTAGTGGTAAGACAGCATTCGGCCCCTCTCACAGCAAGCTGAGTCAGGTACTCAGGTTCAGTTTGAATCGGCCAGCCGAACCGTGAGTTGCGCGAAGGGCGGCAGAGTCGACGATCTATCGACCGCGTGCACCATAGATCAGTGGGCATATCAGTGACCTTGGATTTCGGATTTTGTGACAGTGCTTCGGTTCACCCTTTTCGTGCGATGACTGTTACCACCAATTTTTCCATGATGAGGCCAGTCTCGTGCTTTCCTGGGTATTTTCCTCAAGGTAAAGTCGAGGGGGCACACATAGGGAGTTTTTTGACCTCGTTGTCAGGGACATGAGTTTTTTGAGTCAGGAGGGATATTGGTGGTTTCGGTGAATGTCTAGTATACGGGCTTTTGTTAAGCAATGGTTTTTTTCCGGTTTTTTTTATACGTCGCTTATTTCGAGCATAAAAAGTGAGCAGGAAGTGGCGGAACAAGTAATTTTGCAGCGGAAATTGTTTAAACAACAGTTCAAATATTGCTATCTTAAGACTATGTATATATCTGCTCGCTGCTCGTATAGCAAATTTGTGCACGTTTAGTGAAGAAGGTATATAATAACCTAAAAACTGAAAATCGATCGTCATTGAAGGACTAGAGAATCGATCCTATTTACAAGTCTCAATATAGCAACATTTAAACTGTTGTTTAAACAATTTCCTGCCAAATTACTTGCTCCGGCACTTCCTAATCACTGTTTAGTTTTAAAATGAGCGATTTATGAAGAAAACATCCCAAAAAATGTATTGTTTAACAAAAGCCTGTATACTAGACAATTAATGAGGTTTTTTTTTTTTTTTAATTATGAGTTTATCGAGATTTTTTTTTGGATATCATGAGCATATTCAAAAATCATTAACATTTGAAACTCTTCCACCATTTCCCATCATCCCCAACCTAATCTCACTTCATTTATTTCAGACTTCGCGGCAAAAATCGGCCAATTAAACGAAGTTTCGGAAGTTTCTGAATTTTTGGAATTTTACAAGTATTATAGAGATCCAAAAAATCCTGAAGTCTTTTCGGAATTTTTAAAGTCACTGAAATTTCGGAAATTTTTATTAATTTCAAACTTCTGAAAAGCTGAAAATTTTAGATTTTCGACAACAGTTTCGACGAATTTCAAAATTTTTAAGTATTTCGAAACTCTTTAATGTTTTGGAACTCCAAAGTTGTAAAAATTCGTGAAATTTTCTAGAAGTGTGAAGTTTTTGAATTTTCGTACAGTTAATCGAGATTTTTTTTTGGATATCATGAGCATATTTTAGAGGGAGAGAATTATACCCTAACAGCACGAAATATTCTCGAAATGTTGCCGAAAATATTTCTAGAATATACCAATTTCCGGCCCTTGTCCCATGAGGATAATGGTAGAGAGAATATTCTAAAAATATTCATAAAAGAATATTTAAAAATATTTTTTAATAATATTCTCAGAATATTCTTTTTATCATTGGGTTTATGGGATTAGGGTCGGACATTGGAATATTATAAAAATATTTTGGGAATATTTTCAGAATATTTCTAGAATATTTCGTGTTGTTAGGGAAAGAGTGAGAAAATGTACTGGAATTTTGTAATTTTTTTTTGTCTCTATCGATCTTTTTTTTTCTGTTGATATACTGAGTTATCGAGATTTTTTTGGATATCGTAAGCACATTTTTGAGCTTATTTTAGCAGGAGGAAATTATAGAGTGAGAATGTACTGGAATTTCGTAGGTTTTTGTGTCTTTTGATATACATATTTTTTCAATATCATGAGTATGTACAGTTTGAACTTATTTTATCTAGAGGGAATGGGGGAATACATTGAAAATTGAGTGGAATTTTTTTTTTTTTTTTTCAAACTGAAGCCATTTTTTTATCTGATTTTCCAACTTTTGGGGCTAAAGTAAATATAATATGTCGAAAAAGATTTTGTTTTTTTAACAATAAGGGGAATCGGAGGCAAAAATGTCTGTTTTTTAAGATTTTTGTCTAGTTTTTGACATTATTTGAATTTTTTATTTTATCGACTTTTATCGACTATTTTTCATTTTCATGAAATTCCATGAAATGAACAGTTTTCTGTCTTTTTTTTATATTT
Organism: Platygaster equestris; assembly: GCA_030522785.1. Classification (NCBI taxonomy): domain Eukaryota; kingdom Metazoa; phylum Arthropoda; class Insecta; order Hymenoptera; family Platygastridae; genus Platygaster; species Platygaster equestris. The sequence goes on along the minus strand of JAPYZK010003518.1, from coordinate 8,132 downwards.
TTCAGACGAGAAAAACAAAGACGGCAAAAATTCTTGAAAATTTCGATCAATCTATTGAAAATGTTCAGGAAAAATAAAAAAAGTAAGCAGAAATGTCTGTTTTTTGAGATTTTTATCTAGTTTTTGACACATTTGAATCTTTGCTTTTATCGACTATTTTTAATTTTAATGAAATTCCATAAAATTCGAAACAGTTTTCGTTCTTTTTTTGATATTTTACAGGAGACGGCAATAATTCTTGAAAATTTCGATTTATCAGTTGCAAATGTTCGTTAAACAGTAAAAAACGTGATTTTTAAATTTCGTCGATGATTTTATTTCTCATATTCATTCAATGATTAAAAATTCTTTGATATTTTGCAGGAGATTTTCAAAATTCTTGAAAATTTCGATCGATCTATTGCAAATGTTCAGGAAAAATGAAAAAAAAACGTGATTTTGGAAATTTGTAGAGAATTTAATTATTCACTTTCATGTGATGATTGAAAAATTTTTTCAATATTTTACGAAAGATTGGGAGAATTCTTGAAAATTTCGATTTAATCGACTATTTTTAATTTTTATGAAATTCCGTAAAGTTTGAAAGAGTTTTCGGTCTTTTTTTTATATTTTGCAGAAGGCGGCAAAAATTCTTGAGAATTTCGATTTATCAGTTGCAAATGTTCGGTAAACGGTAAAAAACGTCGTTTTTAAATTTCGTCGACGATTTTATTTTTCATATTCATTCAGTGATTGAAAATTATTCCATATTTTACAGGAGATTGCCAAAATTCTTGCAAATTTCAATCGATCTATTGCAAACGTTCAGGAAAAATAAAAAAACGTGATTTTGTAATTTTGTAATAAATTTTATTATTCACATTCATGTAATGATTGTACATTTTTCAATATTTTACGAAAGATCGCAAAAATTCTTGAAAATTTCGAATGAAAATTCTGAAATTCAAGCATGAATGAAAATTGTGTTCGAAATAAGAGTGATATTTATTTCGCTCCAAAAAACAGAGTGTAATCACAAAATAATGTTGTCAAGTGAAAATATCGCTATAAAATGAGAAGAATTTTACTCATTTTGAGTAAAATTACCACTCAATGTCGATTTTCAAGGTTTTTCACTCAAATTAAATGAATAATCCTTCGAAGAAATAAAGAGCCAAATATCCAGATTCTCGAATTTTCTAATCTTGAAAATTTTACGTAATAATTCCAATTTCGCCGGATTTTGGAAAACTTGTTCAATTAATGAACCTAATTACGAATAACGAGAGAGATTTCCCAAGTTCTCGATTTTTCAAATTTCCCAGATAACATATTTTCAACGCATTCTTTTGAATCAGGTTTTCTCAAATTTTCATTTTCGTCAATTTTTGATTATTTGATTGTATTTGTCAATTTTAAAAATTATTATAATTTCCTAAAATATATAGAAAGTTTCTAAACTGAATAAATTTAAGTGTAGTGAAAATTTGCTCTGAGGAATGTAGAGAACAACAAATTACGAGATAATACCAAAATTAACGTTTGCAAAAATGTTGTATTGTTCCTTTAATTACGTTAACTTCTTTCCTAATATAAAAAACAACCTTTTATAGAGCTAACATCGACTAATTCGAACGTTTCAAACTCTTTCCTAAATTTCCAAAAATTCTATGCATATTAAACATCACTTCTAGCCAGGAAGAAAATATTTTCATCTTGTATAATACTGAAAAAACGTAAGCACCAGAGCTCTTATCAATTTTATAAATTCCCCTAAAACAACAAACTTAAGAGTCTACAAAAAATAATTTTCGGGGGATTACATATACCCTTATAAAACCGAGAAAAAAAAATACTTGCATCTTGCATTGACCTGTCACAAAATATGCGGCCCTTAACAGCGAGCATGAGCTCCCTCGTAAATCTCCCAAAACATCCTTGAGAAATAAAGGAAGAAAAGTAATTTTCCTTCCTTTTCTCTGACGGGCCATCAATTTTCGTTGGTGGCCGTTTACTCCGAAATTCTTAAAATTTTCTTACTTATAGTAATCGATTACTACAAATAATGTAATATACAAATATTTACGATTATCATATTAGTTCCAAAAATCTGTCACACTTTCCAGTGTTTTTCCGGGTGAAATACGTCATTAGTTTTCCCACCGGGAGTACCTTTAAATTTTGGAAGGCATATTTAATTTACATTTCCTATATAATATTTATTTTCGATTAATTTTTTACGATGCCCTTAGAGTCTATAAGTCTTCAGAATAATCTCTAATTTTAGAACTCTATAGAGTCTAGAGCTCTAAAAATAGAGAATTTTCCAGTCATTTTCCGATTAAAATACATTATCGGTTTTCCCACTAGAAATATTATGAATTTTAGAAAATATTTTCTATAATTTATGATATCTCTAGACTCTAGATTTTTAGAGCCTAGCGTCTAAAGTTCTAAAAATAGAGAATCTTACAGTAATTTGCTGATTGAAATGAATGCTTGATACATCATCAGTTTTCCCACTATTTTCTAGAATTTTGGATTCATTTACGATGTCTTTAGAGCTCTGAAAATGGAGCATTTTCCAGTCATTTTCCGATTGAAATACATAATCGGTTTACGCACTAGAAATATTATAAATTTCAGAGAATATTTTCTATGATTTACGGTGTCTCTAGACTCTAGATTTTTAGAGCTCTAGAGTCTAAAGTTCTAAAAATAGAGAATCTTATAGTAATTTGCTGATTGAAATACATACCTGATACATCATCAGTTTTCCCACTATTTTCTATAATTTTGGATTCATTTACGATGTCTTTAGAGCTTTAAAAATGGAACATTTTCCAGTCATTTTCCTAATGAAATACATCATCGGTTTTCCCACTAGAAATATTATAAATTTTAGAGAATATTTTCTATCATTTACGATGTCTCTAGACTCTAGAATAATTTTTTGAGCTCCAGAGTCTAAAGTTATAAAAAAAGAGAATCCTACAGTAATTTGCTGATTGAATTACGTACCTGATACATCATCAGTTTTCCCACTATTTTCTATAATTTTGGATTCATTTACGATGTCTTTACAGCTCTGGCAATGGAGCATTTTCCAGTCATTTTCTGATTGAAATACATAATCGGTTTACCCACTAGAAACATTATAAATTTCAGAGAATATTTTCTATAATTTACGATGTCTCTAGACTCTAGATTTTTAGAGCTCTAGAGTTTAAAGTTCTAAAAATGGAGAATCTTACAGTAATTTGCTGATTGAAATACACACTTGATACGTCATCAGTTTTCCCACTATTTTCTGTAATTTTGGATGCATTTACGATGTCTTTAGATCTCTGAAAATAGAGCATTTTCCAATTGAAATACTTCTTGAATTTTCTCTCTGAAAAACCCTTCAAATTTTAAAAGGTTTATAAGGTATATTTTCTAATTATGGATGAATTTACGATGTCACTATACTTTATACAGCTCTAAAAAGGAGAAGATTTCTTGTGGTGGTTATAATTTTCCTACCGTTTATGAGGCTTGTAAATTCAAAATGTAATTCTTGGAACTGGGGAAAAAAGGGGAGGGGAAGAGTTGAAATAATAAAAGCCGAGAGGTGTCGAATTTTTTACGAGGGTTATTTATTGGGTCCTGCGTTTTTCCGAAAAGGGCCTTGAGATTTAAATGGCCCAGAAGGTAGAGGCTGATGGAATTTGAAAAATGTTTTTGTGAAACGTGTTGGAATAATGGGGAGAAATTTTTTTTTTTTTTTTTTTTTTGAGAGATCCCATAGTTTATTGTAAATTTACAGCTTTTGGGAGTTGTTTTTTTGAAATTTGGGATGTGATGGGATTTTTGATTTTTCATTAGGAGGGTTGTTTGTGAGGACTGTGACTTGTCGAGTTCGAAAAAGTTTTTGTGCATTATTTGAAAATTGGTAAATTAATGAATTTTGAGTTTTTTTTTTTTTTTTTACGTTAGGAAGCTTGATTTTGTGGAGAGCCGAAAAAATTATCGAATTTCGTGTCATTTTGCAATTAATGTTCATTTTTGTAGAGAGTGAATGATTGAGATTTTTTGTTGGGGCGAATTTTAATTGTGATCGAATTTTTGGAGATTCTAAAATTGTGAATTCTTATCTGAATTTAAAGTATTTTTGAAAGTGGGGATTGGGAAAATCGCAAAATTACGAGAAAAACAAGAAATTTTGCATCCTTGTGATCTCGAAATGTTCTTATTAATTAATGTTTGGAATTTTCGAAATCATTGAAATTAAAAACTTCAAATTCTGTAATTTACTGTTAAAAATTCTGGAAACTATATGGAAGTTTTTTCATCATCAAAATTCGAAATTTTAACATAAGCAAAAATTGTGGGGAAATATCCGAATTGCGTACTGAAAAATGCCTAAAATTCTTAAATTTTACGTGAAACAAAAAATGAATTCCGAAAAATTTCCAAAAATCCAGCAACATCAAATCGAGCTGTTTTTAAAAATTTTGAAAATCCCCGAACATTTTTTCTCGTATTCCCCATGTTCGAAAAATCTCCACCAATAATGAAAATTTTCAAATTTTAACTTTCTTTAAATTCCAGAATATACCAAACTTTCAGTAATGCTTAAAATGTTGAAAACTGTACAAATTCTGAAAATCAAGCATCAAAATTTAGAAATTTCTTACAGCTAAGATTGTAAACATCCTAATTATCTCACTGAAAAATTCATAAAGTTTGAAAATTCTACATAAATCGAAAAATCATTGTCCAAAAATTTCTCTAGATCGAACAGTTTTCAATTTTTCAAAAATGCCTGGCATTTTTTTCTCTTACTCCCCATGTTTCCCCAAATTTCAACCCTAAATTCCAGAATTTACTAAAATTCTAATTTCGTTCAAAACATTGAAAATTATAAAAATTCTGGAAATACTCATTAAAATTTCAAAATTTATCATCCACTGACATCCTAAAATTATAAAACCCTCGAAATAACTCAAAAAATAATCGTCATGAAATTTACGAAAATCGAGCCGTTTTTTACACTTAATTCAAAAAAATCCGATCCTCTCCCCCAAATTCCAAAATGCCCATAATTTCATCAAAATTCAATGGAATCTACCCACTCCTGTGATAAAAAACGAATGGGCAAAATTGGAAAACGCAATCTGGGCCCGAATGAATTATATACGCTATCATCGTCGCGCGCCATAAAACCCGAGATCCGTTGTAGTTATCGGTTGTTTAACAATGCCTATCGGCGCAAGGTTAATAAGGATTTTCATCGCGACTACTCGAGACGATTATTGTTGTTATTGTTATTATTATCGGCGTTCTCGATTCCGAGTGTATATATATGAACAAAATCGATATTATTGTTGCAGATCTGGGCTCGATGCCGGGTCAGGGCCGTGTCAACCAGCTCGGGGGGGTTTTTATCAATGGTCGGCCCCTGCCCCAGCAGATAAGGCTGAGAATCGTCGAAATGGCGGCTTCTGGGGTCAGGCCCTGTGTCATATCGAGGTGAGAAAACATTGTTTTTTTTTTTTTTTGTACATCTGAAGCTTTTAATTTGTCCCCGGGTGGGACAAGTTACGAGATTTGAGTGTATGATTGTGCTTCCTTTTGCATTTTGCATTTTTTCTTTATGATTTTTGAATTTTGAGGTATGGAGTTCGAAATAATTTTGATTTTTGACTTCCGATTTTGAATATTAGACAGTGAAAATTCAGGGGGGAAAATGGAGCATTTCAATTTTTGGATTTTTTCGTGAATCATTTTGGAATTTTTAATTGTGAAATTAATTTCAGTTTTCGACTTTCGATTTTGAACATCGGAAATTTGAAATTTGGGATTAAAAATTTATGCACTTTGAATTTTCAATTTTTGATTGAATCATTTGGGAATTTCGGATTGTGGAATTCGAAAAACTTGGAATTATTTCAATTTTCGACTTTTGATTTTGAACATTGGAAATTTAAAATTCTGGAAAAGAAAATGTATGCCCTCAAATTTTGAATTTTTGATTGAATCGTTTTGGAGTTTTGAATTGTGAAATCGATTTTAATTTTTGACTTCCGATTTTGAATATTGGAAATTTAAAATTCTGGAAAAGAAAATTTATGCCCCTCAAATTTTGAATTTTTGATTGATTCTTTTTAGAATTTTGAATTGTGAAATTGATTTCAATTTTTGACTTCCGATTTTGAACATTAGACATTGCAAATTCGGGGGAAAAAATTGAGCACTTCGAATTTTGAATTTTTTCTTGAACCACTTTGGAATTTTGAATTATGAAATTAATTCCAGTTTTCAACTTTCAATTTTGAACATTGGAAATTTATAGTTTGGGACTAAAAATTTATGCACTTCAAATTTTGAATTTTTGCTTGTATCATTTGGGAATTTCGAATTATGGAATTCGAAAAACTGTAAATTATTTCAATTTTCAACTTTCGATTTTGAACATTGGAAATTTAAAATTTTGAAAAAGAAAATTTATGCCCTTAAAATTTCGAATTTTTTCATGAATCATTTTGGAATTTTAAATTATAAAATTAATTTAATTTTCGGCTTCGATTTTGAACACTAGAAATTTTAAATTCAGGAAGAAAATTCATGCACTTCAAATTTAGAAATTTTTTCTTGAATCATTTTGGAATTTCGAATTACTGAATTTTAAAAACTCGGAATTATTTCAGTTTTCAACTTTCGATTTCGAACATTAGAAATTCAAAATTCTGAAAAAAAAAAAAAAAAAATACATGCCCTTCAAATTTCGAATTTTTTCATGAATCATTTCGGAATTCGGAATCATGAAATTAATTTCAATTTTCGGCTTCGATTTTGAACACTAGAAATTAAAAATTCACGAAAAGAATCCATCCACTTCGAATTTTGAATTTTTTTCCTTAATCATTTTGGAATTTCAAATTACGGAATTCTAAAAACTCGAAATCATTTCAATTTTCGACTTCCGATTTGAACATTGGAAATTCAAAATTCTGAAAAAAAAAATATACATATATATATGGCCTTAAAATTTCACATTTTTTCGTGAATCATTTCGGAATTTTGAATGATGAAATCAGTTTCAATTTTCGACTTCCGATTTTGACCATAAACATCCAAAACTCAGAAAAATATAAATTTATGCACATTATTACCCTAGTTGCGAAATAAATTGAAAATTCACGAAATGCCCTTAATGGGCAGATAAGTAACCGGAATTTGAGCGAGACGCGAAAAATGTGTTATCAGGCAGTTGCGAGTGTCGCACGGGTGCGTGTCGAAGATCCTGAACCGGTACCAGGAGACGGGTAGCATCAGGCCGGGGGTGATCGGCGGCAGCAAGCCGCGAGTGGCGACGCCCGAGGTCGAGCAGCGCATCGAGGAGTACAAGCGCAACAACCCGGGTATGTTCTCCTACGAGATACGGGACAGATTGATAAAGGAGGGCGTTTGCGAGCGCACGACGGCGCCCTCGGTCTCCGCGATCTCGCGCCTCTTGCGGGGGCGCGCCGCCGGCGGCGAGCAGGACGATAACACCAAGCTCGGAGACCGTAAGTCACTAACGGATCTCGCTTACGTCCACCGGAATCGCGGATTAACGCACTTTCCCCTAGGTCGTGAACTTTGGAAACGCGGTTTTCGGTTTCATGCGGTGCGGGTTATGAGTGGACTGTATTTTTTTTTTCTTTCAAAATTTGAATTTTGAAAATTTTGATTACGACGAACATTTTATTCATTGAAAAATTTGCAAATATACTGCGGGTTTTTGGAATTCTGTGAATTTTGAGAATTCCGAAAATTAGGAACTTGAAAATGTTGAAATTCGAAAGTTTTGAAAAATTTTCAAACATTTAAGATTTCTGACATTTTTATAAGTGATGAGAATTTTAGGATTATCGAACAATTTTCAAAATATTAAGAATTTTTTAAAGTTCGTGAATTTTGAGAATTCCGAAAATTAGGAACTTGAAAATGTTGAAATTCGAAAGTTTCGGAGAATTTCGGAACATTCGAGATTTTTGACATTTTTGAAAGTTATGAGAGTTTTAGAATTATCGAAAAATTTTTGGAATATTGAGAATTTTTTAAATTTCGTGATTTTTGAGAATTCCGAAAATTAGGAACTTGAAAATGTTGAAATTCGAAAGTTT